>JAURVB010010422.1:0-19719 GCA_033002965.1 Piper betle | reverse complement strand
AAATCGGATCTAAACCGATAAACAACCGGCGGAAACCGGACAGCGATAGTTGTTGGGCCCGCGCCTCCGCAAAAGCCGTTTTCTCGTCTCTCCGCTCGACCGCTCCATCGGACCAAAGACGCCGACCTTCGTCACTCGCCGGAGTTCTCCGCCGTTCCCGCTCGCCGGCGCCGGAGATGAATCGAAGGCCGGCACCAGATCCGCCGCCGATCGGAGGAACTCCAAGCGCCGCTAATGTCGGTTCTAGCCCCCGCCCCGCCCCCTCTCTGTGCATTCCTCGATTCCTTTAGTTTCGACGGTCTTATAGCAAGTTTCGTGATCTTGTTTACTGCGAAACTCTCGAATCCTTGGTTTTGGTGGGAAGGGAAGGTGGCGTTTGGGGTTTGTTTAGTTGTTTAGATTTTGCAATGTCTCCATCTTCTTATATATGTAATAATAATATATTTATATATCAAACGTTGAAGTTGGATGGGTATGGTTAATTTTTTAAATATTTTATCGAGACGGGTCAATTATCTTGGGACGGATGTCGTTATCAATGGTTGAATTTGATTAAAAGACTCGGAATTGTATATGCTCGAATCTGATTTTATTGATTTTGACACATTTCTGACTAGGAACTACGAAATCTGTTGTGTGCTTTAAGGTTCTTTGTATTGAGATTTATTTATTTCTTTATTTTAGTGTGTGATGCGTATTATAGGGTGGTTGTTGTAATGATAACAGCTAAAAAACATAAACATGTTTGGTAAAATGTTGGCACTTTGAAAAAATCTTCACAAAATATTACAAAATAAAAGAGGTGTGATCCTTTTTTTATTTTTTCAAACGCGTGAACTAAACTCTCTCAATAATTATAACCGCCAAGTATGATTTTTGAGCTTCAGTCACATTTCATAATTGTGACAAAAAACTTTGTGATAATTTTTTTAAAAATCTCATTTAAAATTTTCTATTGTAATCGCAATGCCCTATTATGTTTTGTTTTTACCTTGACCAATCTGTAAATTGCATTTGGGTACTTTTGTGCAGATTCTAGGTTTACACAGCAACAACTTCCTGCTTGCAAAAGATGGGTGAGTCTAGGGTTTGGCATTTTCAGACTTCTGAAATGTTTATGTCATGTTGCCTTTTCTTTTGATGTCTAATACTGTAACATGGTAAAATATGTTTGGTTTATATGATCAGGTCATAACAACTTTTACTTTTGTGGGGTTGTGTTCATCCCTATCAGTCTTGCAGCTTTGTTTGCCCCACAATGCGTGAGAAATTCTTTGTCTGCATTATAGAAATATTTTAGTTCATATTTATAGTTGGTTTCTATGTATCTGAGTGCTTACTAATATTGTTTGACTTGAATGTAGGTAGTCAAAATTAAACACCTATATGGTACTGAATGCATACGTAAAGATTTTCTTTCCAACAAGCTTGCTTATATACAAAGCACAACAACTGGCAAGACTTGTGTGAAAACTGTGACCGTAAGTCAATTAGATGACTCTATTATGCTCCTTTGTCACTCTTTCTGTAAAAAGTTATTATCTACTATTTTTTTTACAGCAGCCAAAGCACATGAAAAGTCCAGTGTAGGTCTACTACCAACTCGATAACTTCTATCAGAATCATCGGTGTTATGCGAACTTGGTTTGATGATTATCGTAGTCATTTATCATATGGTTATCAATTGATTTGACTTTTTGGTCCTTGTACATTTGGTACTTATAGTGGTTGCTGACTACAGTAATTTCTTTAACTTTATTTCTCAACGATATGTTGACTATGGATCCACTATCTGTGGACATCCTATTTGTCAAAAATTTTCTCTGCTATATAAGAAGTGAAGGAATAGATTAAGATTTTTAAATGTAAATTCTTTTGAATGTCGTGTTTGACCTTGGAATTTCATTTCATTTGTAAAGTTTTCTTTATAGAGTATTACGGACTTTTTTTGGCAACTGATAGTTTGGATGGATGGCAATGAGTAGTTTTGAAGAAGGCTTGTGGGTGAAGAATTTATGAGATAATGCTTTTCAGCAGATATGTAAAGAGTAGAAGCGACAAACAGCTGCTAAGTATAGTGAGCGAAAATGATACTAAAAACTGCAATTCTGAAGCGCGCTTAATTAAATGGCCCCATTGTTCCTTGTGATCTAATTGCATGGAGTTTGTTTAATGATGCTTATGGGTTTTTGCGGAATAACACACGTCTAGTAGTTAACAAGAATGGCATAGCTTGGTAGAGTGACTGGGACCATAAATTTGGTAGTGATGTGTACCCCAAGAATTTTCAAAATGGAGGTCTCATTGGGGGTGCTAAACTGAACGCCAGCATTCCTGTATGTGCAGTGCTTTAATTGTTAATTATCTATGTGGCCTACCTTTTGAAGTTTTTTGTCTGCTCTTATCTCACCTGTGATTGTTTTGCTGGCAGTTAAATGAGCTAGAGGATCTTATTGTTTGGATGCGAACTGCAGCACTGCCAACTTTTAGAAAGCTATTTGGTAAAATAGAGAATGACCTTGAAGCTGGGGACAAGATAATTGTTCAAATCCAGAACAATTACAATGCTTATAGCTTTGGGGGAGATAAAAAATTAGTTCTGTCAACTACCAGTTGTGGGAAAAATGATTTTCTTGGTATTGCTTATCTTACTGTATGGGCATTATGTCTCTTCCTGGCAATTAGCTTCATACTTATATACTTGATGAGACCAAGGTGAGTTCATTGCTAATTTTTACCTATGCTCAGTACTAAAGTATTTTGCTAGAAGTTACCCTCAGCCATGTAGATAGCCACACTTCTTGGCATCATGACTGCAAGCAGCATGATTATTTTCAAGAAACACATGCGAGTGGCATATGGTCCTGCCCACTCCTAAAATCGTTTCATAATCATTACTTCATTGATTTATAGCTACAAACTTGAATCTGTAGCATGCAATTGAATTTTTATTAGTGATGGTCTCAAATAAGAAGAGCCTTATCTTTGTGGAAAATAGTTCGATGTCATAATTAACAATGAGACATTTTCCTGCAGGCCACTTGGAGATCCTTCCTACTTGTCCTGGAACAGAAATCCTGCAGGACACACAAACTAGGAATTGATCAGCCTGCTAAATTTGACTGGTTGGTTCCGAGGACAACTTGGTCTGAGTATGTTTAACCGTCTCCAAAAGAAAGTACATAAACATTCTAGGATGATCTTATCTAAGCAGTGAACCAAAATTTGACTGGAAATTGATTTGATGCTTGATGTTGATGTCCCACATTGTATCCCACATTGTATGTAAATCTGGTGATGTAGAATTGTGGAGAATGCTATTTCTTGTTCTGCACCTACTTAAAATGAGTAAAGAATGTTCTTATAAGTATGATGGCTAGTCACTCATGTAATCACAAGACGTTGCCTTGGTTTGCCATCTTGAAATCGATTCGAGCAAGGCCCTTTCTAATAGATATTGATCGAGTTCTAGTACTTATAACATGTGCTAATTTTTGAAAATGGGGTTAATATTGTTCAACATCTATTAGTGTAAGCTCATATTTGTGTTTACAAGTTTTTTTATTGAATGATCAGTTTGCTTCTAATTATTGAATGATCATATTGTTCTTTTAGTTGGTAGTGGTAGCGTACTATTGTGATTGTGGAAATCTCACTTCACACCCGATATGCTGCCCTGCACGGGGTTGGTGCTGAAAGTTCGCGTTACAAACAGAGGAAAAAGGCAGCACGAGAGTTAGCATGGAGACTTTTTCTCATGTTAAACAGGATCAGTGTTGGCAGCTGATTACCAAAAACTAATGGGGGAAATGGGCAATTCTTTCTACATTGCCCTTCGTTGCACTCTTCTTATTTCTCTGTTCTTCCTTCTTCCATCTCCATGGGAGGCCTGCTGCATCATATGATCAAGCCGTTCTCATCCCCAAGCCTTCACTGGCGACAAAATTCAGCCTCTTGATTGGCATATTGACGCGACCAGACAATTATGATCGCCGACACTTTCTTCGAATTGCATATGGGATCCAAACCACTCCCATTGCAGATGTACGCATCAATTTTGTATTCTGCAATCTCACCAAGGATGATCAAAGGTTGCTCCTTGCCATGGAGATCCTCCGGTTTGACGACATTATCATTCTCGACTGCTTTGAGAACATGAACTCCGGCAAAACTTACACCTTCTTCTCTTCTCTGCCTCGGATTTTAAGTCGCCAGTATGACTATGTGATGAAGGCTGACGACGATGTATACCTGCGGTTGCATCCATTAGCAACCTCCCTAAGGCCATTACCAAGAGCTGATTTGTATTATGGATTTGCCGTCTCCTGCCGCAACAACAATCCATATCTAGGATACATGTCAGGTATGGGGTTTATATTGTCATGGGATCTGGTTGAATGGATTAGCGAATCTTCCATTCCAAAGAGCAACACCGAAGGACCTGAAGATAGAATGGTCGGCCAATGGTTGGATATGGGAAAGAAGGCCAAGAACAGGTTTTCTAACAAGCCTGCAATGTATGATTACCCTGGCACAAATGGAGCCTGTTCACATGAACTCATACCGGAGACTATTGCAGTTCACAGGTTGAAGAGATGGGATAGATGGTTGGATGTTCTGAGATTTTTCAATGTCACACAAGATCTCAGGCCTTCCAAACTCTACCATATTGATTGATGTTGAAAGATATTTAAGGAGAAGCTTATAAGTCCATCTTTGGCAATTTGCATGATCTACCAGAAATTTTCTTCTAGTTTTCAATTTGTGCAAGTCGTACTTGAAAGATGCTGAAAACAATACATAGATGCATGCTAAAAACCATCTTGATTTTAGATAAATCTCGAATCTGCCTTCATGACACCCACTTTCATCTGATGGAACCTAGTTGAAGATCATTCAAGAATTTGGACAAGGTACCATGATGGGATCCAAAGGTTGTGAACTATCTCTGTTGCACATGCCAGCATCTATGCTTATAACCTCCTCTTCTTGTTTGCAGTATGAACATTTCAGAGAACTGTAACCAGTATTGCTTTTATATTACGCTAGCAATCTTTGGTTTTGTTTTCTAACATTGCATATTATAGAGGTGAAAGCAAACTTTCGCAATGTTTCTGGAGTAGGTAGTGGTGTAATTTCCCGTAGGAAAGAAAGCTAGCTGAGGTTGTGACACTCCACCATCATACCAATCTTCAAAACCATTATAAGGTGTAAAAAATACTTGTACAAATGAGGGAATTCCAATAATCCGATAAAAAGCTTACCTAAAGTACTTGGGTTTCTCATTCTCATCATATCTCCATAGGTTCTGATTTGTGAGAAAACCAGAGGAAGAATTATCATCGACGTTGATATTGTCGAGGAAGGTCGAAAGGGAGTACTTGGAGGGATCCGAAGCGTATGTTTCATCAATTACCACACCTATTGTCTGAAATACATTGATGAACATAAAATACAGAAATTTTGCAGCAATATAAGCTAGTCTGACCATTTACAAATTTAAAGATTTATAGAGCAACTAACATATCCAAAGATTGACTACTAACTAGCTATGGATGATATGGAAGATAGAATAGAAAATAGAGATTGATTCCAAACAAAATAAAACCTGGAGTTTTGCCATGAAAGCAAGCATTGGCTTCTCTTTCTTACACACTGTAAGGCATGAAACTCATCAAAATCCTCAGACAATGAAACATTGTAGGAGTTTATCCTGATCCTCTCATCAATGTTCTCTCCCCCTGCATCTACAACAAACTGCAATGGCGCTTATCAAATGAAAATATATCATGTTGGTCAACTCTGCTCTTAATTATCAAAGATTGCTTTCCTTAACCTTCAATTTGTATGCATCATTTGAGGAAGACCATACGCACTGGGAAGAGCAAAGAACAAGAGAATCAGTCAATCACGAGTACCTACACGACTGATTTTGAGAATATCTATTTATGTTTTGTTTCACTTATATTTATAAATTGAAGTCATGCTACCGCTGGCTTGAAAGATGTAGTTCTGTGAAGCCATGCTGACACAGAAGTTCTGTCTGCTGCTGAGTTCTTCAAGCACATACAATTAGTTTTCATCTATGCACCCAACAATAACATCAGGAAACACCTTCAATGCTTGATACATATCTATGTGGTGGTTAGACATGGTAAGCTAACTCAACTGCATCAAAGACTTGATTCGCCAGTCCTTCAGCTTTCCCCATATATTTGATCCATTCTGCTCTCTAGAAGCCAAGAGGATAATATGATACAAGATGAGGAAATGGAGGTTTTTTTGGGTGTTATAATCTGAAAGTTGATGAAACTCACGACTGATACACTTACTATTATATTAAATCGTAGCATTTTCCGATAGCCTTCTCAAAGGCGAAGCTCCACGTAAAAAGGCGAGGAGAAAGAAATCTAATTTTTAGTTGCAATGGAAACGAGATGATGATTAGTTAAAATGCTCTCTGTTGCATTAAAAAACATTATCAGGGTATATTTTTGTTCTGGAATAGATCTATCTGTAGATCGTGATAATGTTATTTATGTTTCATATTCTCTTAGACCTTGTGGTCTTCTCTTAAAAAATTTTACTCACACCAAAGTGATTGATGCCAATTGTTCAAACCAATAAACCTCAAGAGATTATTTTTGTCGTTAATTTTTGGTGCAGTTATTTGTGGCAGGGGCGAAGATTTGGAAGAGCAGAGACGAGACTCAGCAGGCTCTAGTCTAGGAATTCTTGGAGCTTTTAAAAGTTGTTGAGGGCATCTTGGGGGAGAAGGATTACCTGAACGGGGATCGCTTTGGCTATCTAGACATTGTTGCAGCTCCATTAACGTCTTGGTTCTATGCCTATGAGCAGTGCGCTGCGTTAAAGGTTGAAGACGAGCGTCCCAAATTATTTGCATTGGTTAAAAGGTGCTGGACAAGACACAGTGTTGCCAGTACGTGCCCTGATCCGCTCCAAGTGTATGAGTTCGTTTGCCTATTTAAAAAGAAACTTGGGATCAACTAAGCTAAAATGTATGGGGGTGGGCATTGGTTGGACGAACATTGGAAGAATTATTGTCCGGATTCGTCCAAAATTTTGTCGAACAAAATTTATCAGACCGACTTTGGATATCAAATTGTCCATCGGGTTAAACAATGTCCGCGAACAGTCCAAAATTACAGTATTCTCCCCTGTGCCGCTGCTGCCTGCCTTCCGCCGCAGCACTCTGCGCTGCCAGTGAACCTCCGCTAGAACTGTTGGAATCGGCTCGGCGAGCCTGACGTATCTACGATGTCGATGTGCTTGGCAGAGGTGGTGGCTCATTGGAAAATGGCTAAATAGAGGCCGTCGGTGGTGGGTGACTAGCTCCGGCCAACCTGGGCGGTGATGGGCTCCGCTCTTGTCAGGGAAGGTTGTGAGAGGGTTGGCAATGTCAAAGTCGTGACTGGACGGCCGCGGCGATGGTCGCTAGTGGCGGAATCGACAACGTGAGCACGTCGTTAGGCTCGGCGATTCCGGCGTCGTGAAGGCTGGGAGACAGTGGGGCATTTGGGGTGTCACGGCAATGCCGCTGCAGGGCCTGGTGGCGACGATCAACGGCAGGACGACACCGGCGGTGGCGACCACAACAATCAAAAGGGGGCGGCGCGGCAAGGGTTTGGACGGAGAAGAGAAAATGGGTCGGGGGTTTGATTAATGGCAATATCGTAAATAAGACTTGACTCATCATGTCTCGTGTAAATAATAATAACTAACTCGGAATAAATCAAAAAAATTCATAAAATCAGAAAAATCTCATAAAATAAAATAAACACTACAACATTATAATGACATTCTATAACTAACAACCCACCCAAATTCCCCATAACGCGTTCTAACGCGATAAACAGCCTAAAACTAATTCCACTATCAATTACATATAAAATAAAAAATAATTGGCATACTCTCATATATTCTGATAACTCATTCTTTTTTATTGTGTTCATGATGTTATCATTATATACTTAGGTACGCATGACCCTCATGGCTCATACACCCGACCAACGTCAACTCAGTAATGTATTCTAAAACATACTCGACTCGAACTGGCAATTGAACCGATCGGTTCATAAACATAAAACTTTGACTCAGATCACGGGTTTTACATTATGTTCATAATGTGATATATTTTTTTGAAGATAGATCATACATGTTCATTATTAAATGTAACTGAACAAAGTAGAGGTGAAAGTGATAGCAAAATTTCAATTGCTAAAGAAGGAGAATATATGAACAGTATATTATCAAAAAAGAGAAAAATAACATCCGGTGTATGCGCCTATTTTGATAGAAAATATTAGAAGAATAAAACATCTCCTACTTGTCGTTATTGTGAAAAGAAGTTTGAGTTATGAAACTACTCATTGATAAAGGCATATTAAAGGGAAATATCCTAATTTCAAAATAAAGAGGATATAAAATATGAGTAATTAACTTTTTTGTATTTTTTTCATGTATGTGAGCTAGATGAAAAATCAATTATTACAATATTTTATCTTTGAATTATATATAATATTGGACTATATTTTGACGTCAATGATTATTTTAAAGTTTCTATACATTGATTATCTTTTGTTTGACTTTAAAAATTGAGAGCATGTTGACTAAATTGTAAGTGGTTTGATATAATTATTAATATGAATATATAGTTCTAAATTCTTAAATATAAGAGTGACTTTTATCCTTTTTATATGTATGCCATTTTTTGGATATTTAAGATATTAAATATTAATTTTATGTATAAACTTAATTAATTTTACTGTATATTTATATTTTAAAATTTTCATAAACTATAATATTAGTCTTACAAATATTGAAGACATTATATTATTGATATAAAATATCGGACCACTCGGTCAGTCATTCGGTTGGACAAACAAATATCCATGTTTGGTTTACTTTAATTCTATCGAATTCGGTCTGACATACTTCAGACATCAGACAGATGGATAAATTTGGATATCCGCGCCCACCCCTAGGCGGTAGGCGGGGGTGGAGATCTGGTGGGAGGGGAGGATGGGAAAAGGTCGAATAATGAGTGGTAATTTAGTAAATAAAAATTGACTTGCTATTTACTTATGCCAATAATAATAAAATAAATCCTAAAAATATAAAATAAAATATAATCAATAATAGTTTAATGACGTGTTCTATAACGATGAAAGGGGCAGAAAGGAGGAGGTCAATGACCAATTTTGACTGATTCAAGTGAATCAATTTTACATTTTTATTTGATTTTTGATAAATTGGTCTGATTAAATGATTTTATTCAAATCCTATTCAACGTCGAATTCCAAATTTTGCAACTAGGTAAAGAACTACAAAGGTGAAAACAGACTCACATGAATTGGAGAGGCCCATGGTATTTTGATGGGAAAAGGCAATTTCACGGCCCATTGTCATCGGGCATCGCCGGTTAGATAACAGATACATTCGTTGCACGGCCAGCAGAGAACATCATGCAACATAAAAGTAGATACCAAAAGTTGTGAACAAAAAAGTACAAACCAACAGATTATTTCATTGTAGTTGCAATACACACTAACACTTTCAAGCCCAGAACAAGAACTGAGTTACTGACATCCTAGCAAGTATAAACAGTCAACGACGACTTAATATGATCACTCATAAAGGAGGAGGAAATTAAACGCCCTCTGTAACCAAGTTGTTCAAGCCCATGATCCATATATACTTGACAAAGGCTAGAAGAAACCAAGGCCTCCTCCCCCAAAAACCACCTAGAAGGCCTCCTCCTCCTAGGTTTTGCATCATGTTCAAAGCAAAAAGACAAGAAGAAGGATCCATCCCGAGCCCTGGCATCATACCCATATTGGTAGGATCAAAAGGGTACCCACCACCAAGCATGCTAAACTGGTTCAATCCAACACCATTTCCTGCCACAGAAGGAGATCCTCCACCAAGCATGCTTTGCAACATGGACTGCATCAATTGCTGGCTAGCCCCTTCTCCAATTCCCTGAACCATGTTCCCATAAAAGCCACTCGTGTGGTCAACTCTTGCAGGCTCTCCAAAGTGTTGGGAAGCAATCCCAGCTGTAGAAGTCCCATGACTATGTTGGAATCCTCCATTTGAAGGTCTCCTTGTATCTGAGTGCACCCTTCTAGTAGTAGCAGTATTAGTAGTAGATGGTGTCCTTGAATGCTCTTGCCTGTTAATGGTGCTTTGAGGTCTGGACTTGGAAACTGCACAGCTCAAGTGAGCATCAAACTCACACTGGTTGCACATGTAGAGCCAATGGTTGGAGCCATTTTTGTTGCAGACATCACATTTGAAGATCTTGTCGGGATAAGGGGGAGAGAAGGCAAGGTCGAGAGGGTGGGGGTGTGCTCCATGCATCACAATTTTTGGCATGGATGAGCACATGACATGAAGGTCGATGTTGCATTCTTTGCAATGGTAGCAGAAGCCATGACCATCTTTTCCACATGCATTACACAAGAAAACTCCTTCTGGGTAGGGAGAGCTCAGGAGGATTAGCGTATGTTTGGGATCAGATGGGTGGTTTAGCCTTTTGGGCATTTTGGAGCAGGAGATATGAAGGTTGATGTTGCAGGATCTGCAGCTGTAGAACCACCCAAATGCTTTGAGCTTGCATATTGAGCAAAAGGAGCTGTTAGACGGGGAAGAAAGATTGTTGAGGTGCAAGTGATGTTGGTGGCTAAAGTGTTTGATAGTTTGATTGATCTCCCCAGCAGCCATTAATGCTCAATCTGATGATCTCGATCTTCCAACGAGAAGCAGATCATATACATATATATGAAACTTAATTAGATAAAATTTTGATGAGGTGATTTGTTAGCCAATCCGATTCTTTCTCTCGTCCTGTATATATGTCCGTCTCAGTTTCATCCCGTTCACACGGTCATTCCTTGTTTGTATTTTTATTTTTTCAACATTCCTTGTTTTTATTGTTGGCAGGTGACCATGGATGAGGTGGTTGCTTTGTTCGTATTGGCAATGTCACCTTCTTCATCATATATTTATTCATCTTTGTATCCATCGCCTTGATCAAGAGTCTGAGTGTCAAAGATTTATTAAAGCGTGTCATTTAATTAGCAATCAATCCACATAATTAATTACTTAATTAAAGCGAATTGTTTTGTTTAAATAGGTGATTGAGATGTTGTAAGTAAGCAATTTTTCACTAGCCATAGATAGATATAATTGCCGTGCATGAAGAGCACAAGTGAAGGAACTAATTATATATATTCGTCACCTAATATATATTTCCATCATGCTATATAGCATTATATTAATTTACAAGGCAATAGAATAAGTCATGCATGGCTAAAAACTGGCTTTTCAATGATGATAAATTATTGGATTTAGGAGCTATCATGATATATATTTGTTCACGGTTAACATTTAGGGTTTGTCCATATATATATTTGTCCTCAGTAGGCAGACTTATTAATCAATACTCCCAATCAAGCAATTACTAATCTAATTACATATGATATCTTTACGCGGTCTCTTTCGTTAAAATCCACGTCCGATGCCGTTGCTATCTATTGCCTGTTGGCATACACCAAGAAATACATGACTAATCAATTAATTAAGCTTAAACTAATAGCTGGATGTTTACGATAAGATTGAAATATGCTGTAATTACTTTGCCATTTTCTGCATGTCTTCAACAAAGAAGAAAAGAAAATATACAAGCAAAGCAAAGCCACGTATAATATGTCTTCAACAATGATATATAAATTAATTGATGATCATATCTATCCTATTATATATTAAACCATAACCTGTTCGGTATCACATTGAAATTGAATCCATCATTTTTGCTTTCGATGACATGTTAGTAGGAGTTCGCACTTTATACATAGCCCATAGACCCCAATATTAATATTACAAAAATTGGTGCTGTTTACCGGCTTAATTCATATGTCTCATACATAGCATTATTTAGTCTACAAGCATTACAAGAAAATTGGGTTTTTCTCCATGTTTCAAAAAATATTGTGGAGACACCTTCTCTTCTTCACGCCAATTTTTATAGCGGACAAAAAATTTACATTTATTTCTATATTTAGAGATTTTTAAAGGTAAAAATGTGTTAATTTTTGAACTTTTGTCCCCGCCAAAAAACTTGAAAAAACTTTAGTCCACTCCACTTTTCTTCACGTTTTAAGATTAATAAACATTTTTTGGGTGGATAAAAGTTAAATAATTAACACATGTTCACCTTCAAAAAATTTCATAAATAGAAAAAAATTTAAATGACATGGAGAAAAACGTAGAGGAAAGTTGTTTTTTGGTAGTGAAGAGCACAAGCAATTGGGTGATCAAGCGAACACATTTAGATTCTCTTCTTGATGTTGTTATTATTATATGTATATAGGTCACTGCTACAACGTCTAGGGGTGGGCATCGGTCGGACAGACACCAAATGAATTATTATCTGCGTTTGTCCGAAATTTTATCGGACAAAACTTGTCCGACCCACTTCAGACGTCAAATTGTCCGTCATGTCCGAACAATGTCCGCGAACAGTCCAAAATTACCTTATTTTCCAAAAAATCGTCAGCGCCGCTGTTGCCACCGCCGTCGCCTGCCCTCTGTGGCTGCTCTCCGCGCTGCTAGCAAAACCCCTCTGTTGGAACCGTTGGAATCGGCTCGGCGAGCCTGACACATCTACGATGTCGACGTGTTCGGCGGAGGTGGCGGCTCGCCGAAAAATGGCTAAATAGAGGTAGTAGGTGGTGGGTGACTAAATCCGGCTAGCCTAGGCGGCGATGGGCTCCGCTCTTATCGGGGAAGGCTGTAGGAGGGTCGGTAATGTCAAAACGGTAACAGGACGGCCGTGACAACGATCGCCGGCGGCGGAATCGACGACGCGAGCACGTCGCTAGGCATGGCGTCGTGGAGGCCGGGCGACGGCTGAGGCGCTCGGGGCATCACGGCAATGTCGCGGTGGGGCATGGTGGCGACGATCGGCGGCAGGGCTTGGTGGCGACGATCGGCGGTAGGGGACGTCGTCGGCGGCGGCAACGACAAAAGGGGGCAGCGCAGCAAGAGTTTGGACGGGGAAGAGAAAAAGGGTTGGGGGGTTTGAGCGATGGCAATATCGTAAATAAGACTTGACTCGACTATATCCTGAGTAAATAATAATAACTAACTCGAAATAAATCCTAAAAAAATCCATAAAATAGAAAAAAATTTCATAAAATAAAACAAACACTACAACATCATAACGACATGCTTTATAACTAATAACCCACTCAAATTCCCTGTAATACGTCCTAATGCGGTAAACGATGTCTGAATCGACCAGCGTCGACTCAGTACACGTATTTTAAAACATACTCGACTCAAACCAATGTCTGAACCGATCGGTTCATAAGTATAAAACCCTGACTCAGATTGCGGTTTTACATTATGTTTATAATGTGATATATATTTTTTCGAAGATGGATCATACAAGTTTATTATTAAATGTAAATGGACAAAGTGGATGTGAAAAAGATAGCGAAAATTTGATTGTTAGAGAAGGAGAATCTATGGATAGTATATTATCAAAAAAGAGAAAAACAGTATCTGGTGTATGTGCCTATTTTGATAGATAATATTAGAAGAATGGAACATTTCCTATTTGTCGTTATTGTGAAAAGAAGTTTAAAAAACTGAAAGTTATAAAACTACTCATTTATAAAAGCATATTGAAATGAAATATCCTAATTTCAAAATAAAGAGGATATAAAATATGAGTAATTAATTTTTTTGTATTTTTTTCATGTCGGTGAGCTAGATAAAGAATCAATTATTACAATATTTTGTCTTTGAAGTAAATGTAATATTGGACTACATTTTGATGCCAATGATCATTTTAAAGTTTTTATGCATTGATTATCGTTTGTTTGATTTAAAAATTGAGAGCATGTTAACTAAATTGTAAGTGGTTTGATATGATTATTAATGTGAATGTATAGTTCTAAATTCCTAAATATAAGAGTGACTTTTATCCTTTTTTATATGTATATCATTTTTAGATATTTAAGATATTAAATATCAATTTTATGTATAAACTTAATTAATTTTACTGTATATTTATATTTTAAAATATTCATAAACTATAATATTAGTCTTATAAATATTGAAGACATTATATTATTGATATAAAATATCAGATACTCGGTCGGTCGTTCAGTCGAACAAAAAAATGTTCATATTTAGTTTGTTTTAATTTGGTCAAATTTAGTTAGACATGCTTCGGACGTCGGACGGACGGACAAATTCGGACGTCCTCGCCCACCCTTAACGACGTCCATATATTATAAATAATTTAAATTGAATTCTATATTAAATTTATTCTCTATACATGGTTTAATATATTAATTTAATTGCACATTGAATGCTATCTAATTAATAAACCTCTTTATATGATATGTTACGTATTTAATCCAAGCATCAGTTAATTAAAATGTGGAGGTTATACGTGTATAGAAACCGGTATACTTATTTCTAATTTGTTATAATGATCAATTTAGAAATAAAGGAAGATGTACAGTCGCAATAAATCTATATAAAGATTTATGTCTCTAAATTAAATGTATGGTTTCTTTTTTACCATCAATGAGATCATGCATAACAATTTGGAAGATTCGGACACCCATTAGATTTGAATATAGTTTTCTTCAATATTAAGGTCTGCTTCCTTTGAAAAATATTATAAATTGTAGTTTATATTCAAGTAATTATTTTAATTTTTATCATATGGATGTAAAAAATAGAATTTATTGTGATTAATTTATCATGTGTTTATAAATAATTATTAAAATTAAGTAAAAATCTTAATTAAACCAAGTAAAAATGTTTAGTTGGAGTCAAACTATATTTAATATTAAGTCTCTTAAATAACTAAGAATAAATAAAAACTCTAAGTTAAAAGTAAAATATCAAAATTTTGATATAAATTAAAATTACTATATTTTAAATTATTATCTTTAAAAAAATATATTCATGAACCTTGTGCGTCGCAGTGGATTTCGACTAGTATATGTGTATTATATACATCGTTTATACCCAAGTTTTTTTTTCAAGCTACCCATGTAACGTACTAATTAATAACATAATAATCTATCTGTTCTCAAATATTACTCTCAGGGACATGTATATACTAGGAATTTTGCCTATAGAAAATATTGATCATGCCTACTAGTTAATTATACAAGCCGGAGTCATATAAAATTGATCAAGAAATTAAATTACAGGCTAACGAACTGATTAACCAACCTTGTAGAACACGCAAGTATTAATTATAAGGTTGTTGGGGATTAATCAGCTTGTTCTCTCCACTCTCAACTTCGATTGCCTCAAAAAACAAGAAAAAAATCAATAAATAAATTATTCAAAACATTGTGACCTTTTACCCATGTTACAGCTAAAGTATGTGCTCGGAGACAGTGTAAAAGTTTATGAAATGCATCAAATTAAATTTCCATGAAGGTTCAATTCCTATAAACTATTGGCCATACCCAACTTTTAACATCCCAATTCCGGTTCACTTAAGAAGTGGATCAAAACTATTATGATCGAG
This sequence comes from Piper betle, assembly GCA_033002965.1. Taxonomy (NCBI): domain Eukaryota; kingdom Viridiplantae; phylum Streptophyta; class Magnoliopsida; order Piperales; family Piperaceae; genus Piper; species Piper betle. The sequence continues at coordinate 4,130 of JAURVB010010422.1, read as the reverse complement.
TAGAGTCATGTCTATATCGATTAATTTGCAATATTTGAATGATGAATAAACCGAAACAGCTCTCTTGGTATCTTGAAAATGAAAAACATTACTAATTATACGTGAAAGTGCATCAAGCATATATAAAAGCACGAAAAAAATAATGGCACACTAAACATAAGTGTGTGTAGCATTTATATGTCTTTTCACCAAAGTCGACCCGACACACAAATTCATACATATCATATGAAAAATATCAATAATAAATGTCATTGATCTGAAAAATAATTAATACAAATTGACAAGTAAAATCAAAATTCCACAAGGAAAGAAAATCATCCAGATGTCATTGATCTGAAAAATAATTAATACAAATTGACAAGTAAAATCAAAATTCCACAAGGAAAGAAAATCATCTGGAATTTTCAAAGGAACTCTCAAACGGCATCTATTGAGGAGCCATTAAGCTGCAGATTCAGTCGCATTTAGAATTGAACTGGTGTTGTGCTCTTGTTGACAAATGTCTCTCTTGGCAATAACTAGTCTCACTCTCAGAAAAAAAGTACATAACCTAAGCCCTCTCCAAACCTCCATATATCGCCTGACAAATAACACAATGGGCGAGGACTCTTAGGTAGTTGCTTTTTAGTACCTTTTGATACTATAAGTCTAGACATACACTATACAAAATAATACCCATCTACTTCATGCCTCTCCGGGTGTAAAAAGCTCAACAGCCCAATGTGACTTACAATGCGCCCGCTCACGATATATGCAAAGTTGTGACTTACAATGCGCCCGCTCACGATATATGCAAAGTTAAATTCACTAACTCTCAGCTCACTGAAAACTTGAGAAAAGTTATATATAAGATTGACAAGGGAATCGTATAAGTAGGTCTGCAACGTGAGGTGGATCTAAGTTCAAAAATAATTTGATGAATCTCATCCTCGAGGATTATTGATTGCGAAAATAAGATATGTCTAGATGACATGTGTTAAGTGGGATCTGATCAAATAACCACTTAATACGTCATACGGTATCGAAATCAAATCCACAATAGAGTAAGTGATAAATCTGATAGGAGTCTTAACAGACCTGTGGTCCAAGCTACAAGTGTATTGGCACATTTACGACGAGCTTAAACTCCGAAACCTAGATCATAACTTACTACTTAACAAAAGATTAACAACTATATATGATATATGGTCGTAGTGTGTGCTTACATCAATAATTACATCAACTCAATCACGGACAATGTAAAACAAATGAATAAATAACTAAACGCTCAGCATGCAAATCGAGACATAATAAGCGATAAACAAATAATAAATAAATAAACAATTAAACTTGTGAATAAATATATAAGATAACAAATACATGAAAATAAATAATATATTAATGAAAAATAATAAAATATTTATATTATATAAGTATGTGGCTAAACTAGAGTAAATAATAGCACATATGCAAGTAAATAAATAAATAATAATTTGATGAATGAATGAATAAATAAATAAATAGTTAATATCAATTAATCATGAATAATAATAGTATGGCTATCAAATATATGAATATATAATTAAACACAAATAAATAATAACATACAAGCGAGTGAACATATAAATAAATAATTAATTAATTAATTAAAATTTGAAAAATATGAATAAGATTAATATTAATAAGTAAATATATCGTTAATAATAATAAACAATCATACCATCATTCATCATGTACGAAAAATATATGAATAACAAGAAATAAATAATAATGAATAAATAAATAAATAATAAATAAATAAAGAAAAACACTAATATTATCACAATATACCAAATAATGTGAATATGGATCTAAACTAATCTATCGAGTCTTAAATTATTGAAAATTGTTGAAAATGGGTTGAAATAAGCTCTCAAGTCGACTGGGCTGAACCGGGCCGAGTCGGGTCAAGTTAACTCAATCTGGGTAAACTAAAGTGGTGGGCTGGGTTGGCTAGGCGGACACGGGCAAGTAGACGCAGACGTGGGTTGGGCGAACCCGATCATGGTTAGGTAGACTCGGACACGGGCAAACGGGCCAAAAGGGGTCGGTGGTACCCATCACCAGAAAATGGCAATGGCAACACGGCGTGGACTACCATCGGTCGCGTTTGGAAGAGGGGAGGATGAGGATTGTGGTGGTGGTGGCGACCGAAAAAATCCGGTTGTTGGGTGGCTGAAAAACGGTCATAAAGTGAAGGAAACTTTGCCGAGGTACGTGAAGCCGCCAGCAACGATTTTGGTGGCGACGGTCAGTGGGGCTAGTCTCAAAATGTCAATTGTCGAGTGAGGAAGGTGTCTAAGGTAAGGATTGAATGTGTCTGGTCAGAGACTAGCTGGAAAATAGCTAGACATGGATGGAAATGCCGCTGGGAAAGTGGGAGTTGCCAATGGCACTTGCAGCCACAACGAAGGTCAAGGCTGCTCTCAAATGTAATATCTTAGTGACGGGAATTGATGTGGGGAGTCGGCTCACTGGCGGTGGCTCATCGGTGCTGGAAAACAACCCAAAAGACTGCAGCGCTAGGGAGAAATGACGAATAAAAAGTCGTTGCTGTAGGCAACTACTGCAGCACCGATGGTGGTGACAGGTACGTGTCGATAGTCATCCACGAAGCAGCCACGATGGTATTGGTCTAGTGGCTAGAGACTCGCCAGCGGCGCTGGGGGTAGAAAATCCTTTTAAAATGTGGGGAAAATATCAAGAATACAGGAGACAATGTTAAGGTTGACATGGATGGCTCTTATCTTGCCAGGTGGCACGATCTAAATGCCCTACAACTTGTGGGCTAGTGAGGTCTATGTGTGTGTGTGTGTGTATATATATATATGGAAATAAATTTCCAGTGCTTGAACACAGGCAGCTTGCCTGTGTTCAAGTTTGATCTTGGCCGTTGGATTAGCATCCAATGGCCAAGATCAAAAAAACAGAGGGGTGGCCGCCGGCGCTGCTGCAGCAGCAACGGCGGAGGGGGTGGGAAGGGTGCCCGGCCACGGCGACGGCGGCGACGAGGGGACGGGGTTGGTCCGGGGGCGGTGGCCGCGTGGTCGCGGGTTGCCACGTGGGGGGCGCGAGCGCGGCGGGGTGGCGAGCGCCGCGGCTGGGCACCCGTTGCCGCAGGGGAGGGAGCCGCGATGGGGAGGGCGGGGCGAGGGAGGTGGGCCACCGCGGCCGACCCCGGCTTCGGGAGGGGCGTGGTAATGGGGCGGCGGCCCCGACGGGGTGGGGGTGGTGTCGCCTGGCAGCGGGGCGGCGGGCCGGCAGGGGAAGAGGCAGGACGGCTAGATCCGCCGCCCCGTCGCCGCCGGTGATGGGGGGGGGGAGGGGTCGCCGCGAGGTTGCGTCGCCGCCCCGTCGACCGGGGGCGGCGACGGGCGGGGTAGGGGGTGGCGTCGCGTCGGCCGGGGTGGCGGCGAAGGGTCGGCCAGCGGCGGCAGCAACGGGTCGGCCGGCGGCGGCAGCAACGTGTCGGCCAGGGCGTCGCCCATTTTTTTTCATCCAGCGGTTGGATTGAATCCAACAGCTGGATGGCTCAAGCACAGGTAGCTTGCCTATGCTTGAGCACAGTAAACCCGCCCGTATATATATATATATATATATATATATATATATATTTATTTATTTATTTATACCTAGAAAGTTCGGATCAAGGCCGACAAAAGTCGTAATTGAGTCGAGGCTTACAAGTGACTTTGTGAATGGAAATTGAAGCAAGAAAGCTAAATGGGTCTAGAACCCTGAACTCAATCGAATGAATATCTAAGATTCAAATCAAATTGAGTATACGGGGGCAATCCGGTAGTCTAAAAATCCTTATGATACATATAAAAGAGATACCGTAAAAAGCTCAAATGGATAGTAAACGTTGTAACGATTTAGATCTAACCTTAAAACCCTAAGCTAACACAAGCAAAAATTTGTATACTCGAATATACATTGATAACTCATACTTTGTTGTAACATAATTGAAATTATTTTCTATATATAGGACATATCTAGCCTCTATAACATGCTCGTATGGTTATTTGGGTCATAGTTAAGGTTTGAAAGCTGAACTGACTAGAACCGACTAGAGACTAAGTCGATACTGGGCATAGTAGCAAGCGGGTAAA
>JAURVB010010421.1:0-27734 GCA_033002965.1 Piper betle | reverse complement strand
CACCTTGTATTAAGCTCGAATGCAGAGAGCTAAGAGGAATATTCACTCAATTTCTATTCACACTTCATTAAGCTACCAATTTTTAAGTTGAGAAGTTATTTAAAGTATATAAAAATGAATTCTGAGGGGTTTGGCTTCATCATAGACTAGAGATGCAGAATAAATACATTGCCCCCGTCCACGTGCAAGAACCTGAGCGCGCTCTTCCTCCATTGGTAGGGCCACCGCCTTGGTTGGCCCTCCCCTTCCCCGTTCATCCACCATGGGCGGCCGCCGCCTCATGGAGTGGGCGGCGCGGCCGGACCACCTCACGCGGGATTCCCCGGCGGATGGTGATCGGCGCCGTCGGGGCCTTCGCCAAGCTTGTCACCTCCTTCATCAACTCCACCTCCGTCCACAACGCCGAAACTCTCCTCCGCCTCGTCCGCCACCGGCCCCCCGGCATCCCGCTCATCACCCTAAGCAATCACAAGTCAACGTTAGATAATATCTTTCTTCTTTCTTTTTTTCTGTTTTATTTGCAAGTGTAGGTTTTTTATTTTTTTGTGTGATAATGTTATAATATTTGTTGTTTGATGCTTAAAAATGAGATTTTTATCTTTTTCAAAGGGTTTGCATGTAGATTTAGGTTGCAATTAGTGTAATGTTGTTAAAAAGAAAAAGAAAAAAAGCTTTAATTTCTTTTTCTTTTGCTATTTTTTGTAAGTATTTTTTAAAAAACTTTTTTAATGTGTGATATTGTTGGGTCTAGATTAATATATGCTCGTTCAGCGGTTAAAACTTGGTGTTTTTTTGCCCCAAATTGGGTTGTGGAGAGATTTAGTCAATAGTAGGGGCGAAGGATGAAAAAAGATTTTGAGGATATCCTTTTATGATCCCTGCTTCCAATCTTATTTTTCATACTTTGCAAGTTTTGATTTATTTTTTGGTGTGTGATATTGTTGTGTCTAGAATTATCATATTTAGAACTATCATGTACGCTGGATGGTTATTATATTATTTCTTGTTTGATGGTTAAAAACTGCAATATTTTTTGTTCGAAATTTTGTTGTGGTCCTGTGGAGATATTTAGTTTGCGATTGTGTAATATTCAGAAGAGGGGCAATGGATGAAAAAAGCTTTGAGGATATCAATATGTTATTTGAGCTTAGAATCTCAATTTTGCTACTTTGCAAGTGTTGATTTATTTTGATCTCTTTCATGTGATAATGTCAGGGATATGTTTATCTTATATTTGTTGTTTGATGGTTAAAAGTGGGATTTTATGCTCCCCAAATGGGGTTGTGAGGAGATTTACTATGCAATTTTATAATAATGTTCAAAAGAGGGAAAAGGATGAAAAATATATATATGTTTTCTTTCAACTCTCTTCTGCAAAATTTTGTGATATTCAATAGAGGACCAAATGATGAAAAGAACATGGAGGTTGTCATTTCACTATTTGTTTTTTGTTTTGGTTTAAATATTGAGAACTTTTAATTAGGATTAAAAGATTCTTAATATTTAGAGGAAAAATACATGGGAGATACCTGGGTTGTTTATATTGATATTTCTAATACTTGAAGTAGTTCATGAATTTAAGACAAAGATTTTTAGTATTTGGGGTAGAAATGCCTGGATTGTTTAGTTTGCTGTTTCTAATACTTGAAATGGTTCATAATGGTTAATGGATTGAAGAGAAAGATTCTTACTTTTGGGGTTGAAACGTGTGGATTTTTATAACCCTGGTTATAATACCTGAAAGAACTCATGGTTTTAGCTTCTTGCAATAATTAGTTTGGTAGCATGATTGCTTTTATGTGGCTTGTTTTAAGATCGGTAGCTATACAGAAGGCCAGTTGTATAGACTGTTGGAGATTTGGATTTTGTACATTTTGTAGCAACAGTTAATGTATCCATGTTGCAACGTTGTGCCCATTGTTTAATGCATGATAACGATGATGAAGGCTAACTAGAAATAAGAAAAAAGTTATGTGGACCTTATTAAGTGCAAAATGTTTATAATTGATTTAGGGAAAGAGCTCGGGTTTCATGCTGAAAATATAAAAAGTTGCCTAGGTCAAAGTTACCTGAACAAAGCTTTTACATTATGTCAAAAGGAAATGTTTCCATCGTGATCTTCTAAGTTTTGAGTAGAAGACATCTGAATATTGATATGCACTTTGCAGGTTGGATGACCCTTTAATGTGGGGGTTCAAAGATTTTCCAATTACAGATCCAAGATTAGCTCGGTGGGTACTTGCTGCTGAAGATATCTGCTTCAAAAATTTGGCATTTTCATATTTCTTTCGGCTAGGTAGTATGTCATTATGAATATAACATTGTAAAACGTAAATTTTTCCTTAATTTGAAGTACATGGAGAACTCCATGTATTTTTAATTTTGTTCAATTTCAGCTTACTGCTATGTTTCTGAACTTGAAGCTTTTTATATTTTGTTATTCATAGAGGTATCCAACTATTTGATTTGAAGGCTGCAATGTAATTTTAGAAGTTTTATGTTGATAATATCCTTTTATTGAGCTTTCTGACATGCAATTTTACTATTTGGATTTTCAATCGTTAAGTGTTAATATATATACTTGGGCTGCAATGAATGTTAATTTTCTTGCAATGATTGAGTTTGTATGTTACTTTTGTCGTAATTAGTTTCTATTATGTGAATGATGCAGCTGATCTTTATAGTTGACAGGGTAAATTACAATGCAGGTAAATGTATACCAATAACAAGGGGTGGAGGAATTTATCAAGAGCACATGAACGAAGCCTTAGATTACTTGGGAAAAGGGCATTGGGTAAACCTAGATATCTGATTGCCTTTGTTTAATATTTGTATGTTTCCAGCTAATTTTCTGAACATTCTCTCTCAATTGTTGAAGTAGTTACATACTTTTCCGGAAGGAAAAGTGTCACAGGAGGACATACCTATTAAGCGTTTGAAATGGGGAACTGCAAGTCTTATTGTCCGTGCACCTGTGACACCTCTGGTTTTGCCCATTTTTCATTCCGGTTTTGAGAAGGTATGTGAGGTATCACTTGCTTAATTGGTTGTAAATTAAACATTCTTTTTCGTTACAAAGCCTATATTATACTCCTTTAGCACTGCTACTGTATTTTTTTGCTGATGCTGTTATCCAAGTAATCCTGCATAATCATTACTTATCAAGTGAAGATTGTAAACATGTATGACTGATTAACATGCGAAGTGAGTAAACGCAAATGATGCTTACTAACAAACCCCCCAACTGGAAAATACGTCACCTAATACTTACATTATTTGAAACTTTATTTTATCCTTGCTTAACCATCACCCAGATTGCTTCCTGAAATGTATATCTTTCAGTAACCAAGATTCATCTTTCAGTAACCAATCTTGGTCTGGTAGACCATATTAACATTTGTAGTGATTTCTATGGAGTGGAACAACAAGAATTTTCAAGTGAGGCATTCAACTCTGGATATGGATTAGCACTGTGATGGTTTTTGCTCCCCTATTAAGAGATTAAAGCATTTTAATAATGCATAATAAATAACTGGATGAAATTATTTTAATTGTGTCACTAATTTCAGAATGGTTTTCAGGAGATATATTTTTCTTATCTATGCAGGTAATGCCTGAAAAATCCTTCTTTGGCAGGAGGCCGCCAGTTCCTCTTTTCAACAAGGAAATAAAAATCATTATTGGTGAGCCAATAAAGTTCGACCTCTTTAGTCTACGACAAACAGCTTTGTCCATGTGTGAGCATGCATCGTTCCGCAGCCTTGGAGGGCCCGGTACTCTTCTTCATGGTCTTGATGAAGCAGGACAGAAATGGCTTTACATGACCATCTCTGAAAAAATTCAAACTGCTATGGAAGGATTAAGAAATTTTGACACCACTGTGCAAGCATAGAGAGTATGGTTTCTTTTTACCTCCCCCTCCCCATCCCCCCATTATTTTAGTCGTATTTAGTACGATGTCACTTCAAGGCAACTTATTGCTCAAAAAGTTTTATCTTCTTGGAATTATTAATCATTCTCATTCGATTCCTTTCGTTTTTGTAATCCCCTTGAAATGAGGAGTGTAGCTTTGGTGGTATGACTGTTGGCTAATGATAATAGCATGAACAGTTGAAGCTGTAGAACACTACATATGGAAGTGAGATGAGGTGAGTTGTATCAACCAAAATGAGATCAAACAGTAGCAATTTATTAGACTTTAAGTTGATCTAGGTGTAAATCATGGGCTAAAGTAGTAGCTTAACCAAATTGGGGATCTGCACAACATAACCAAGCCAATTACCAAGATTCCGGAGGACTTCTAGGGTTTTCTCTTGGTGAGGCGAACACTAGGGATTTCCTGGGGCTTCTTCTCTGGTTCTCTTGCTGAAATCTGTTGGGGATTCTGGCAGATCTCGGTGATTCTTCTTCAAGGCTCCTCTTTTGGTGTATTTGCTCTCCGACCCCCTTCAGGACATTGGTTGGCTAAGGTGAAGTTGATGGCTTTTGTTTTTCTTCCTTTCCTCTGTGTTTAGCTTGTTGGTTTGGTTACCAATACATCCATGTTGATGTGATGCAAGTTTCTCCTTCCATCCATCTGCAAATATTTGCCTTGTGACTTATGTTTGTGGCCAGAAGATTATCTCCGTCCTTCGGGTATCCCAGATATGTTGGCATGCCTGCTGCCTGGCAATGCTTTCTCCTACGTTTACGCTGTTCTTGCATCACAATTTATACGCATCTTCCTCCTAAACTTACTTGCCCTGCATCATAATTTGTATGTTATCTTTCTCAACTGACTTTCTAACTTGGTGGAATACTGGTATGCAAGAATTTTATCTTACGATTTTCCTAGGTTTTTAGTCAACGTTTGTTTGTGATCTGGACTCTTCTGCAAGCTCTATCTTCTTCTTTTTCTTCTTCTTTTTATGTTTTTTGGAGCACTCTGTTGTGGCATGAGTATGTTTTGACAAATAAAACTATGTTTGTCTGAAAAAAAAAAGTAGTTGATCGTCCTCCAAGTGAAAAATGCTAATATACATGGGTGTAAATGAGTCGAGCACCACGTTCTTCATGTTCAGCTTGTTTTTAAATTAGTTTGTTGTAGCTTGGTTCATTATTAGGTTATATATTTCGAGTTGAATATTTTTTTGTTAAGCTTGGTTTCTATTTGATTATAATGAGTCCTCCAAGTTGAGTTATACAAAATAGTTTGGGTTGATTATACCCTGATGAGAAGTAGGAAATACTTAACATTTAGTAGTAACTAATAAATAACACTAAGTATTCATTAATAAGTGGTTTATAACAGTCATATATGTCATTTATCATTAACTAATTAAATAAGTAATTATTACTATGAGTATGGTCGGAATATATTTGTAATTTAGTTTTATTAAATGTGATAAGTTATATTTGATATATTTTATTTTGAGGAAATAATAATTTAGGGTAAACGTAGGTATTGTTACTATTAAATACTAAATAGTTAATAGTTAAGCAACGGGTTGAGAACTAGTAATATTTTATTGTAAATAATTGATGAGGAAAAAAGTTATTTTCTCATATAAAACAAAACTTGATTTAAAAATTAGTATACGAGTTGAATCAACCGGGCATTATATAGACTTCAAACACATTGAGCTTCAGTTTTAAGTCAAGCCAATCAATCCGAACATTCTTTCAAGCGTTATTTATAATTTAACTAATTATTTATTTTAAATTGAATATTTTTTCGAGCATAAAATTAATAAGGGTAAGTTTTAAGTAAAATTGTTGAATATAAATGTTCGTAAGTTGGCTTGACTTATATATATACCCTACTAATATAAACAGCTAAAAAAGGAGATTTTTAAGAAAAAAGTTGATAGTGAACGTGATAAAAAGGGGCCCATCAACTATACGCTCTTGTATTGTTCATGATATTTTTTTAGTGATACAATTGCTAATTTTAATAGTTGTGCTAGTTATAGAAAATTAAAATTAGTTTTTTAATGCAAATAGTAGAAAATAACCGCTACAAATTTTTATGATTATCGATAACCTGCTTGAGAACATAGCGTCCTTTGGACTTAAAAAGTCCCAATTTAGTGATCTTACGGCCGTATAGATTTTATAAATTATACTTTATAGCGTTTTTTCCTATCACTTGAAAAGATGAATCCCATAAATTTCTAGTAAAAGTGGAGCCCATTAGTTCCTTTTGAAAATATTATGAAGCCTTAGTACCCAACCTAATTTTTGGTTTTTGATGACAAAATGTGAGGCTATTCCATTAAAAAGAAGAAGAAGAAGGCTATTCCAACAGTTAAGTATTATATCCACCCATAAATTATAAATCACAGAAGAAGATGAAAGTAAAAATGAGTTCTTTGCAATCTATCCCCATAATTCTTTCTATAAGTCACACTATCTGATGGAAATATCAATATGACTTTCCTCACTATTGTAAGATATTTCTCATATTATTCTCAAAATAGACTTTTTTTAATCTATCATCACATATTACAAGAAAAATTGATAATAACTTTTGATGCACCTAGATTAAAAATGATTTTTGTGATATTTAAGATTCATATAACGGTTTTTTTATTTTTTAAAAAAATTGGACAATAATTTTTCTATGTTCATGACTAGCTAGGGTGATAAATAGTTAGTCAGTTTACCTCTTACGAATTATTATAATTTAAAATAGCATAAAATTGCTACAAATTTTTTACTGAATAAAAAATAATAAAATAAATTGCTGATTATATGTTAAGTCTTAGTGGCAAATGGTTAGGTTGACACCATTTCATCTATTTATTGAAAACTATTTGATAATTCTACTAATAAGTCATAAAATTAAGAATGGACTTATATTAATTATTTGTAACTTCAATTTTAAATCAATTTATAAAATTAAATTTAAATTTGTATTATAAGAAAAATTAATAATAACTTTTGATGCACCTAGATTAAAAATGACTTTTGTGATATTTAAGATTCATATAATGGTTTTTTTATTTTTTAAAAAAATTGGACAATAAATTTTTTTATGTTCATGACTAGCTAGGGTGATAAATGGTTAGTCAGTTTACCTTTTACAAATTGTTATGATTTAAATGGTATAAAATTGCTACAAATTTTTTACTGAATAAAAATGAATAAAATAAACGGCTGATTATATGTTAAATCTTGGTGGCAAATGGTTAGGCTGACACCATTTCATCGATTTATCAAAAATTATTTGATAATTCTACTAAGAAGTCATCAATTTAAGAATGGACTTATATTAATTATTTGCACTAATTTCAATTTTATAAATCAATTTATTAAATTAAATTTAAATTTGTAATTTTGGCTTAAAATTATATATACTATTTATAAACGACAAAAAAATATCGTATTTTGACTATTTGTTATCATCAATAAAAGAATAAAGGAATGATAATAATGGAGCCGTTTAGTGTTTATTGATTTTATTTTTTTAAACGTATTCTCTTTGGCAACAATTTCGATCAAGACGTCATCAGCCGCACACTCAAATAAAATACATCATACATCGGACAGATGTTAAAAATCAAGGCTCTTCACCGACGTGGAAAGGGTGGGACTTTTACGATGATTCCGATCGAGAAGACCTCATACTCATATAAAATACATCTTTTATCAGACAGAAGTTGTACTCGACAGGGGGAGACTTTTACGATGATCACCGATCAAATCTGTAAGTGAAATTTATCTTGCCCGTTCAATATATTAGTCAACGTGGGTGGAGAGAGATATCCTTGAAACAGTTTTCTTGTTCTTTTTCCATTCTATGATTATTGAAAAAATGCTTCAGATACATTTAACAGACTTACAGTCCTTGTATAAAGGTACGTATAGCATTCCTATAATAAGCTGAATACCCTAAATGCCCTTATTACGTGTTGGGTGCATGGCTTCCGGCGGTTGGTGGGCATTAACGACGGTGCAGTGAGATCTGCCGGTTGAAGACGGCGGGAACGAGGACTTCTCTTCCGACCTGTAGTATATTGAATTAGCCACCCTCACATGTAAATAATAAATTCCTCTTTGTTTTTGGGGTGTTTTTTTGTTTTGGTCTTTCAGGTCAGGCTGTGATATATGCGTTTCTGATCCACGATTGAGTTAAAAAGTGTGAAAAGGCGGTGACTGTTGATTGACACCTTGTGCTTGCGGTGTTGTTCGGATCCAGCCGATATGATTTCGATTGACCTCATCAAGGCTTGCTCGGACTCCATCAGACAGGTAAACCCTGCCCACTTTCTTTTTTTTTTTGGTATTGAGTTTTTCCTCTATTATTTTTCATTAATCTCTTGCATACATTATTGTTTTCTGGTTGGTACATGATGAAACAATTTACTGGGCTGGAATGTGCTCTTACGAGGATATAGAAGGTCTGTGTTTTACAAGCATAATACAGTTCTGTTTGTTAGTTGGTGTAGGTAGGTAACCTTGTAGAGACGATGGTTGAAGTAGATTGCTGCTGAAAAAAATCATGAGGAAGAGAATGATGACTTACAATTGAGCAGTTTTGTACTCTTAAGCTTTTAAAGGTGTGTGTACCTAATTTGCTCATAGATGAGTACCTTGATGAGGAGGTTTGTCTTGTTGAAATTGTGAAGCCTACAAGAAAAGGTGACTTTACATGCGAATAAATTACTATTAGATTGATAAGATGATTTACAACTGTTGGAAAGACTGATTAAAATTGAATGTTCCGTGGTGAAAGTCCCCTTACAAATTATGCTTGCAAATTATACTTTACTAAAATTTAGGACTCTTTAAACTTTGTTGAAGTGGGTTAATCCTTAGAAGATATTCAAACAATATCCTCTCTTTACCTCCGTATCCACTTTTCTTTACTCATATATTGCTTTTGATCTGTTGTAATATTTAGTTGGAGTCTTTTAGCTTGTTATTTTAACTGCAGCTAATGGTGTTTAATACTTTGCTTTTTTTATTTATTATTATTTTACTTAGCGAGCTTCTTTCTTCTTATTACGCCCAAGATATGGATCTGTTGTATATGTTGATGCTGGGTGTCTAGAGGGTCTTTCAAACCTTTGAGCTTTTTGTTGCTTTTGTTGGCTTGGAGCACATGCTGTTTTCTGCTTACAAAATGCTTTATCATCACACATGGTAAGTGTGAACTTTGTCCAACGATTTTCTTTTTGTTTTACTTATTTCTTCGAATGTAAATAGGTGGGACTATATGTTTAAGAACTTCTTTTGGAAATACGTGTTAGATTTTTGTATGCCATCTGCCATTATGTTGTAACGATTTTCTTTTTTGTTTTATTAATTTCTTCAATAGGTGGGACAATATGTTTAAGAACTTCTTTCGGAAATGCGTGTTAGATTTTTGTATCCCATCTACCAATGTGTTGTAATTGCATAGATCTTAATTTTAGGATTTATGCTCCAAATATCCAAAGTATAAGGTGGAAGAAGAAGAAGAAAGAAGATCTACAATTGTGTTCAATTTCAATTAATTTTTAGGAGTTTTTATGGTTGTAGTTTAAATTTTCTAACTACAATGCATCCTTGGTAGCAGCCTGTAGGATGACAAACCATTTAGATTTAATTTGAGTGGCTAACAACAAGGTGGCTAACAACAAGGCATTAGATAGGTATTCATTCTAAGCCATCCATTTTCATATCTGTAATATGAAAGTGTGTAATTCTTTCCTCTCATTGTTTCAAAGTTAACTTTTCGGGATATGAATCACCTTTTGTTATGTGCATTTGTTACCGTTCATATATTTCAGTTTCTTAGTCATATTTATATTATTTTAAACTCTTCCAATGCTTATAAATTGTTGTTCCTTAGTCCATTGTAATAGCTTCACATAAGTAGTGCAAATTAATAAGTTTTGTCAACTTTTTAAAAATGATTGACCAAGTTGAAGATCATAAGTACATCCCTTCTAATATATTAAATTTTATCCGTATAGGTATTGAATGTGAGTCTAACTATGGAAGATTTTATATTCCACCTACCTTAAGGAAATTTCATTTTCAAAATTATTTTTCATAATTCTTGAGCTTAATCTAAATCTTTTTAAATAGATCATTGTCATCTAACATAGTCCCGGGTTGGCTTTGATATCACTTGTAATAATTCAACCCAATTAGTCCAAATTAGTAGACTTAGTCAACTATTTAAAAGTAATTTAATCAAATTGAAGACCATAAACACATCTTCACTAACATATTAGATCTTTTCCTATTAAGTATCAGATGCTAGACTACTTTTAAGGGATCCTAAACCCATACAAAGGAGGGTGGGTGGCAAGACAAAAGGCATCGGATCATCAAAATTTTGCTAAGGATCTTTGTTTAGGATCCATGGGATTTTAGTTTAGGATCCATGTTCCAAGTGCCTTTTTGAGTATTAAGTGAATGAAAAAGGAAAAGGTTCTTAAGAATATTTTTATGCACTATTTCTAAAAGTAATTCTTTTTTGTGAAATAATCAAATAACTTTATAACAAAAGTAGGAGTAATATTTGTGTTAACATGTCTTTTCCTGTTTATAATGTTTAGTTTGTTTGAGGTGAATTTATATTATTTATATTTTTTTCCAAGTGTTTATATTATTATCTATATTGTGTATATTTCTAATGATATACGTATTCGCTTCTAACTTTCAACATGAGAGCCATTCCATCCATCCATATGAAATAATCGATGGAGGTGGCTGTGAGCTCAAGCTTGAGGAGCTTATGCTACAACAGCCTGGCACTTAGCTGGTTCCCTGATTGGGCAGTCGCCTCTACATTGTGCGTCAGTCTAAGGCTCACCTTTCGTACTGCCCATACAGGGGGTGAAGATGGCATTTTTCTTACGCATAGTTCATCTTTTGTGCACAGTGGTCACAATTTTGATGACTTCTTTTTCTGAAGGAAATTCCAGGAGTGATTGATGAGAATTTTTGTCGTGCGATCTAGAGGTCACGGTGAGTCATGTAACCAGCCTCTTGCAAAATGTAGGGTGAGGCTGCTGTGACAGATCCTTTGTGGTCGTCGTGCACCAGGCTGTTTAAAAAAATGAAAAGGTCATATAATTGATTGTGCTGCGAAATGAAATGTGACCAAGTAATATGCATCAGCTCCTCACTGCTAAAGTTGTTGAAAATGATGATTATGATGGGGTTGCATAGGTTCCTTAACTTTTATTTTTCTTCCTTTGGGTTGCGGTATTTGGCTGGTTTCAATTTATACAAACAAATTATGAGTCAAAACGTGAAAGTTCTTTCCGTGTATCTTGCACCCTTCTTTTTGATGCAGGTAGCCGATAAAAATTGTTTGTTCAGGAATGCAGTGACAAAGATAGCGACTTTTACGTCTCACCTTCTGAATGATGTAAATGGGTACATTTTGCATTGCTTAAAGATACATCAAAGGGTCCTCCTTTGCACTATATACACTTCAATATCAGAGGTACTTTATCTGATTACATATTTTGAAATTTTATCTTGCCGCGTTTGATTGTGTTTTTTGTAGTTTGTTTGAATTTCATGTCACCCTGTAATTTCTTGCTATTGACCTTGATTTTAGGAGACTACGATGCACCGGGCTTGACATATCATTCCTCTGCCGTTGGACGATTTTTGAAAAGTGGCTTTGGAGACTTGGGCTTGGACAGGTGTAAACGAAAACTTTTGAGATCTATGGTATTAAATATATACATTTTCGCTAGGAATATATGACTTGAAAAATTGGTTGCAGGCAAGGCCAAAACTAGGTGAGAAAGATGTCTTACTGGTTTTCTTTGTGGGAGGTTTCTTCACATTTCAAATTTGTCATTGTTCAAGCAGTTAGATTTATGCCTATCCGTCGAATATTTACGATTTTAATGTAAACTTTTTATCAATCTCAACATGACAAGTTTTTACAATTTGTTGAAAAAAATAGTTGGAGACATTGGTGACACACGTTTTGCTTTGTGAAGGTACGCGAGGCTCTTGAAGCCTTGGCTAGAAGTGGAAGACCAAATATAGAGCTGATTCTTGGTGGAACTGCTCTTGTTACCCCTGATGACATGTTTGATATGCTTTTGGACTCTTCTAGCTTTGATTACTCATCATAGGGATCTTTGATTCGTTATTTGTTCTTTTAACATGTTTTGTCACCCAAGCTTCTTCTGTCTCGTTTTACGAAATAACAAAAGCTAAAATCTAAATTCTAAAATCAAGCATAATTTTGTGGTTCATCTTTGGTAATCAACAAGGGAAAATGTGAGTTCTTGAAGGCTCTGTTTAGCTAGCATGAAATAAATGAAATCTCTCTCTCTCTCTCTCTCTATATATATATATATCTATATATATATATATATATATATATATATATATATATTATCTATGTACGATAATTCATGGGAAAAGTATTGATCTTTGATTAAAAATTTTCATTTCAGAATATTTTATAGTAAGATACATGTAAAACTTCACATTGAGTGGTCTTCCTCAACAAATATTATTTTCATGAATTTCTTAAAAAAAATACAAATGAAAGAAAATAAAAATTTATGAAAGAGATTTTACCTTGGTATTTATATCATAATTTACTCTTTGTAAATTATAACCAAGAAAGTTTGATATGCTTGATACCTTTTCCTTGCCAACTAAAGAGACATTAAGGGGGGATTATTGAGATTAAAAAATTGTATTCTTTCCTCTAAAGAAAAGTATAAATATACTTTTTTTGAGAATTGATGAGAAATCTATTGAGTGAATTAAATTCATTTATTATTGAAATGAGATAATCATACGGAGAATTACTATAGAATTGTATTCACTATTGAGAGAATTACTTAATTTATTAAATTAATAAGTAAAATGTATAAATTAAAATATACTAGTAACAAATTATCATCAAAATATGAAGCTAATTATAAATAAAATTCGTTTTGTAGAATTGTTTCTTTTAAAGAGCAATCATAATTGAACCTATCTATCACAAAATAATAATAATAATTAAATAAATACCACCTGTTATTTACTTGTATTCATCTTGATTGATCTTACAAACATAAAAATACTATCTACAACTTGATTACAACTCCCCAAATAATCACTGAACACCCCAACCAAAAAAAATAGAAGAAACCACCGTTACAAGACCCCCAACATCAAACATCAAGTAGGGAATTCACATACTAACCAACCGTCATAAAAATAACAAAAAAATATGTACAGCATTGTAAAGAGTATTTTTAGTATAAAAATAAAAACAAAACATTGCTTAATTATGGGCACCTTAAAATGTAAATATCCAATTATCCTCTAAACCTCGTAGAAAAACATGTAAGAACTTAGTTTGAAATGCAAGATAAAACAATATTTAATATGGCCAATATACTCGGGCAACCAAAAAAATCATACAATTTATTTTATGCAGTGCATAAAAGATAACTTTTTGAGAATATGATCAAATAGTACAAGCGGCTTTAAGTATCTAAAAACAACTCGATATGCTCAAAGTCAGGCTATGAAGTTTGAAAACTGCAAAGAAGGCCCAAAAAATGTAAACGCACCTTAGAAAAGGAAACAAAGATTATCCCCGTTGGGAAAGAAATTGGTAGAAGAGTGATGATAAATAATAACTAAAATCAATCAGAATAGGGAGATGAGGAGCAGAGGTTCATACCTCTTTCCCTTTTTTATTCTTCTTCTTTTTAATTTTTTTTCTTTTTCCTTTTGAGAATGCTACAGTTCACCAACAGTGGGTCTCGGTTACATCATATGGGAGGAAGAGATTAGTACTTACAGCCCATCCACTTGCTACTTATTAGAACACATGCCATTACTCACAAAATTACAAATTACCACACATTTTCTAGCAGTCCCTTCTTATCAGCTGTGACTTCAGGTTCTGTTCATGCCATCTGCTCCCTTCCTATGACTTCAGGTTGTGAGACACCTCCCTTCCTATGACTTCAATGACTTCAATGACTACAACCCAAAAACCAAAAGAAATCCAGCTAAGTATGACCGATATTTGCCCTTGTAAATTATGTGACTCCAGCAAATCTGGCATCCTTCACTTCAAATGCAAAACATGCCTTATCACGGGCTTTTGTGTCACATTTTCAGAGCTCTCGTCATCTCTCGCTTGAATGCCATCTGGGTTGCAACATTAGGCTTCAAAATAGCAAATGCCAAACATATAGCAACGTTGGAAAGAATGAGTAGCCACCTTGCGCTGAACCGTACACATGAAATTGCAAATCCTTGATCTTCTGTGTAATCAAACACTTGATTAAGTAATTTCTATAAAATTGATATTGTATTAGTTACCATACCAGATTTATAAGTGACACTTGATATATTTGGTTTAACGGGTATAACCTGATTTTAATTTATAAATAAAATAATTTATTAGACGTTAAAAATGTTTTTTATGATCAATACTTAACAAAATAATTAACCGTGATTTATGAAAGATATGGGGTTAACGTTTAAGAAAAATATCAGATGAAAATATTGCGTATGAATTAATAATGTGGTTCTAAAGTTTAAAGAAGAGAATACCTTGCATACGACCAATCGATGTAATATTTAAAATTATGATAAGATTATTTAAAATTATTTTTTTATTCTCCACTATCTAATCTAAGGAGAACCTTGATAGTCCTCATTGCAAACTTCCAAGGTAACTTCTGGTACAAAGTCTGGCTGAAGTTCAGAATAAGATAAACGACCACAGCCACTCAAACAAAAAGACTCGTCAGTTTTTCATTTCTTTTCTTTAAAGTGGGAGACTTATCGTTACATATATCTACAACGTATGATGCACGTCCTTTAGCATTTTGGACAATATTGTGTCACGAGCCCCACGCTCCAAACACGGACTTGACAAGATAGCCAGGAACAAAACTCTTTCATTCAAAGAAACATCCAGGTAAACACACAGCTGCCCAAAATGTGTTCCATTCCATATAATAGAGTAATATACATGATAAGAAATAGATACCAACTTGTGAAAATGACACAAACTATGTCGACTAGTTAGCAACAAAGTAAACAAATCAAGTGCAGTTGGGTTTTGCTTATCTCCCTTAATTTGCCATCTTCTCCATGCAACTTCCTAGAAACAGCTCCTCATCCATATCAAATGAACTGCACCCCATCACAAGCCAACCCTATTCACAATAATATTTAACTATTCCATGGATGCCAATTATAAAAAGCTGCAGCACTATAAATACTGGGCATTGGGTCAGTGTTCTCCTCACAATCTAGCTTGGATATATTATAAACATTTCTTCTCTTAATTTGTTTTAGAACTACCTGTTATAGAAGCTCATACATAGCCAACTACATCTAGTAGTGTATCTTGCACTGTGACAAATGACTGTTTTTCTTGTAGCGATTGTGTTTTACTCTACATAAGCTAAATATATATAGATTTAAACTTATTGGAAGTTAATTTTTATCGTCGCATATGAAGATTTTTCTTGTGGTGTGCCTGATAGTTATAAGTTTATTAGCTGTTAATCTATACACTCGTAGTGGGTTACGCCAAGACTCCCCTTCAGATATATATAGACTCTACCTAATGTTTGAAACAAAAGCTTTTGGCAATTCTCCACCCACTAGTACTTCACCAATTCGGAAGCTCCGGCGGTTGCTCTCGCCGAAGAAGCTGCCGGAGCCGATGGGTTGGTCGGAGTTGGAGAAGGTGTTCCATTGCTTGGACAAGAACAAAGATGGGAAGATATCGGCGAAGGAGCTGAGGAGGTGCATCAGGGCGGCGGGGCAGGAGATGTCGGAGGAGGAGGCGGAGGCGGCGGTGGCAGAGAACGATGGCGACGGCGACGGGCTGTTGGGGGTGGAGGAGTTTGCGAGGATGGTGGAGGTGGGGGAGGAGAAGAGGGGGAGGGACTTGAGGGAGGCGTTTGGGATGTATGAGATGGAGGGGTCAGGGTGCATCACACCCAAGAGCTTGAAGAGGATGATGGATAGGTTGGGGGAGAAGAGTAGCATTGAGCAGTGTAAGGCCATGATTGGGCGCTTTGATCTTGATGGTGATGGTGTGCTTAGCTTTGAGGAGTTTAGGGTCATGATGGTGTGAATGTACAAAGAAGATGGTGATCAAGGTTAAGCTGTGAAGTTTGGGAGTAACACCAAATAAAAATCAAGTCTGGCAGATTTCAGGGGCAATGGAGAAATGTCAATGATAAATAAATGCTTAGTGTCGTCACCTCATTGACCCAACTATTTTCTTTTGTTCTCAATCAAATAAATTTGTTAAATATATATTATGGCTTTATCAAAAAGAAAATGAAATCTCATTGACGGATGCTAGAATTTTTTTTAATTTTACTAATTTTTTCGAATCAATCTATTCCAATACCTCATTGGTGCTCCTTTACCCACCCAACTGTCCCTCAGCAACTCTAACGGCTTCCATATAGTCTTCAAACAGTCAATTCAGCACCTCCATCACCAGTTGTCCTGTTATCTTCTCGATTAGTACTCAAATGGTCTACCGCCGATTGGAGTCAAATGGGCTTTCACTTTGCTATCTCTAGGGGTGCTAATTGAAGCGAGTCGAGCCGAGCTCGGCTCGAATAGTTCGAAATTCGTTCGAACTCGACTCGAGATCAAACGAGTTTTGGACATACATGCTCGAGTTCGACTCGAATATCTTTTATGTGTTCGAGCTCGACTCGAGCTCGAATATACTTAAACTGTTTAATTTTTATGAGCTCGTTCGTGAGCTCGAAACCAACTCGATTAAAAGTCAAAAGCACTTCACTTTAAAAAATGAGGCCAATGTGGTTTGAACCCACAACCTTGAAGTCATCAAGGTGAATACTTACCATCTCAACTATCTTACATCTTTATTGTTATATTTCATATAATATAATATAATATAATATAATATAATATAATATAATATAATATAATATAATATAATATAATATAATATAATATAATATAATATAATATAAAGACTATATTATTATATTATTTTATCGAGTCGAGTTCGAATCGAGCTATGAGTCGAGTTCGAGTTATAACCGAGTCGAGTAGAGTCGAACACGACCTTGCTCAAGCTCGGCTCGTAAGATTCGAGTTCGAGTCGAGTTCGAGTCGAACATTTAAATGTCGAGTTTCGAGTTGAGTCAAGCCGAGCCGAACACTAAATGCTCACGAGTTGGCTCGCTTCAATTAACAACCCTAGCTATCTCCTGCTAAACAACCTTCCAAACTACATTACTTCACCAATCTTCCTTCGTCAATTTCCAATTCACATGCCAAAGACTTGCCAATCGGTCGGCGAAGTCTACTGTTGCTTCCACCTTCTATGATTGGCAGCTGATCGTCTTGCCAAAAACACTGCTTCATTATTTGGAATATTCATGGTTCGGGTGTTATAAATTGATTCTATATAATGACTCTGAGGTATAGAATAATATGATTATATATTAAATAATTTTATTTTATATTAAATAAATTTAATATGATTCTTCATATGGTTTGGGTGTTATAATATATTGTTATTTTATTTGTTTGCATGCGTGTGAGAGGATACAAAGTAAGTGACTATGTGACACCCTAATCCCGCATGCAATACTTAATGGGATACGATACAATATATTAGTGGAGATGATTTATAGAACTTTAACTTAAATTAACTATTTTGAAAAAATAATATAGGCCCATCATATTGTACTTGAGTTAAGTTAGTTTTAATATATGGTGTTAGAGCCCACTTAGACATGTATTAGATGTTGGGTTACATTGGATATGGGAACTGAACGTAGGAATTTTGAATATAACATTTTATAAGATAGATGAATTGTTATAAATTTAAATATAATTTTACATCTAATACTTATGGGGGTAAAAATTTATATATTAGAGCGGATGGCCTATGTGAGAGAGAGCAAACTAAGAACACAAATTACAAGGTTAGATCCCCACAAACTTAGAACCTCCTAATGATTATAAAAATGGTTACTAAAAGCGAAAATAATTTAAATGCAAATAAGATATAATTTACAATTAAGCGCAAGTAAATGATGATCAATAAGGCCATCAATCCACGAGGGAACAAACACAAGTTCAAATTCATAAAGATACTGGCTTTGGCGAGCTTAATCAAACCATTCAATAGTTTGAGCGACCTTGACCTTTTTCACTTAATTTATTAAAGTAATTAAGGCAAACACAAAAGAATTAAGTGAAGTATATACAAATGGTAGACTAATTTAAATAAACTACATAAAAGGGAAGGGAAAGGAGAGAAGGTACAAGATACAAGAATTTTTAAGAGGTTTTGATCTCTTATTTCTTTCTTCTATCCTATCGAGTCCTTTGTTTGAATAGGTTTTCATAGCTTTACTATAACAACTAGCTTATATACTTACAAGCGACAACATGTATTCCTTCACAAGCACCACTCAAGTGCCAAGAAAGCTTACGATCAACAACTCCTCCTTCACAAGTACCAACCAAGCGTCAAAAAACTTGCAACTAGCTCCTAACACCCTAAGAGCACTGACACTTGAAGCTCGTTCTTTCTTTTACCAAGCTCACACCGTAATCCAAAACAGTCATGCATAAGTTAGTACTTTCCTTTCCTAAGGCCAAATACTCACACTCAATTCCAACACTTTGGAACTTTACAATTGAAGCTCAAACACTTGAGTCTTACCTCACTACAACCTTCTTAAGTATATACAATGAAAATGATAGGATTACAAGCAAAATGAGTGAATAATGCTAGTTTCTAGGCTTGAGTATCTAAATAGGTCAAGATGGGTATTAGGGTCCATGAGTATCTCAAACACACTCCCCGCTATCTTATTTATACACTGGGGAGGTCCTTCTGCCATTAAGACTTGGATCTTCCAAGTTTTACTTTTTCTAATGAATAGTTTTGACAATTTTTTGAATAATTGGTTGTTGAATGACTTGCCATAGTCCATGTCGATCTCTCCATAATAGGTATAGTTGCCATTGCGAAGAAGTTCGGTCACCCTTCGCTTGTCGATGTTTTTGCTAAACATCCACTAACACTTCTTCGCTTAATTTCTTTTGAACTTCGTCTTTTGCTGATTTAGATTTTGGCTATCAATGCTCTGTCGAAGTCCACACTCAAACTTTCCTTTCCATGCGACTATTTGTTCGGCCGGTTGAAGTAGTTGTCAATCTTTCTATGCAAGCCCTAAGATTAATATTCCCAACTTTCAGCTCCCTAAGTCCCGGTCAAGTAGCTGTCAAACTTCCAGGTTCTTCAACTTTTCTCCGAGTCTTGATAATTTGATTTTCACAAAGTGTACACAATCTTTTAAGTAGCATTTAAAATTGTTAATGTTATCTCTTCACGATAAGGTTCAGCAACTACCATTCAATCGTAAATACCTTATCATCCTACGATTTAATGGTAAATTCCTCTAAAATCTAATAAGCATCATAGAATTAATAATGTTAACTAACGTCCGAGATGGCCTATTAAAAAAGACATGAGATAACCTAATGTATATTAATTAGGAGATTTATTTTTAAAGAGGATTCTTGTTAGATATTTTATTCAATGCATTTCTATAAAATGTTCAATCATATTTCTACCATCCAGTCACAAGTGGAGAACACCTACATAATTAGTCACTTTGCGTTGACAATTAGATCAATATTCATACAAATATATTAATGAAATGAATACTTTAGGATGATTAGAGACCTACAATTAATAAAATCATATCCTTAAATCATTTCATTTTCCATTCATTGTTGCATCAGTCTAATAATATGAAAAATATGTTTGCGGGAGCTTGCCTATAAAAACCCTTAAAAAAATCGTTATTTTATTTGGGATGGACTTTGTCTAAATACGAATAGGATAAGATTTGAAGTTAGAAGATTTCTTGGAGATCTTGACGTTAGTGAGTTGTTGCTAGTTACGTTAAAACCAAAGAAGGGCAAGTCCTTCCCTGCTGTCACCTCTTCTCTTTTCTTTCCTCCTTTTCACCGTGGTCATAGCCCCCTCATCTATTCTCCATCTTCTCTTAGGTATACTTCCGTTATATTTCCTTTGATTATTTTATTTTCTTCATATGCACACATGTCATGGCTGCCATTGGTGTTTTGTTGTTCCATGAACTTTTTGTGGTTTGTGATTGTTTGATTTTGGGGTAGAATTGAGTTGGTAGGTACATTCTTAGCATTTTATGCATGGGGTATTTTGTAGATCAAATTATCGGTTGGTAATCCATACATATGTATGAGATCTAAACTTGTATATTAGTTACCTCTCCTTTTATGTTTGTTTGTGTTTGAGAACTATATTGGATGGGTGTTATCAGTTCTAACGTCATGTTTACTGTAATCTTATTTTAGTTGCACATGTTTAAAGAGATAGAAAATCTTTCATTTCATGCACTCTCTGGTTGGAACGGTACGTTAATTATATGATCTCCCTGTGTTAAAATTAATGTCTACATATTTCGAATTCATGTGTATGGGAATTGGTTTATTAAATTACGTCGAAGGGCGGTGTCACTACTCGTATTAAATTTTAAGACGACCATGTAAGTTAAGACTCTTTTAAATATAACTCATATTCCAAATTTCGAGTAGATGGTTATTAATTTTGTAAATTTCATGTAATATATTAATTGTCATAACCTTTAAATTGATTCCAAGTAAATTAATTCTAAGTTCGAACCTTTAACGAGTTAAGCAATTTAAATAATCTTACGAGTGATAATTAGATACAAGCTATATTATATAATTAGATATGACGATCTAACTGATCTTAGGACGATTAACTAGAATTAATGAAAAGTTAGTGAATTTTACTTAATATATAATCAAGTTATTATTCGCAGAATAATTTACTGCCATTTTCTTAATTGCAATTAAAGAATTAATCAGTATTATTGTTAATTCATTATGTTGTTGTATGATATTAAATATTAGAGTTAATCATGATCCATATGTGTATATTAATTGTTATTATTAATTAATTAGTAAATCATATCTTAAATTATTTATATGACAATTTATAGCTAAATTAGATTATCAAAGATAATATCTTTAATTAATCAAGGAAGTAATATGCATTTATAGAATCATTATCAGTTAAATATTACTTATTATTATTATTAATTCAAGTTATTAATTAATTAAAGTTGATGTGTTTTAGTTCTAATAAGGGGTTAATCTGTTAATTTAACAAGTTTTCTACGAGTTGTTATTTGATTAAAGTACATGCATGATTGAATTGAATATATGTAACTAAGTATTTAAGATGTTTACCTACTTAATCTAAAACTAGCATGCACACAATTAAAATTAGTTTTTGTTACTATATGGAAAGGAGTTGCATTAATGGTTATGTTGTGGTCATTTGTTTGGGCTGTGAGTAAACAGATTTAGTTAATTTTTATATTTGGATGGGAATTAATAGGTGTACTTTATGGGTTCAAGATCTATTTTAATTAGAAATTGGTTAATAAGTATTTATTTAATTAATAAAGTGGTTGGAATTTTTATTTAGAATTTGATTAACAATATGATAGCCAATCGATAAGACCTTAGGAACTTGTAAGATTATTATGATTAGTATACAATTGTTATCAAATTTTAGCAGTTATTAAATTAATTTATTTCGGTTGTGGAGATATAGTTTGATTTGTTGTTATTTTATAGAGTGGATACATTATTCTTTTCCTATCAAGAAAACTCAGTATAAGCATTTAGTTCTAAGTATTTTAATTGTGACTTCAATTGTTGAAATTAAATAATGATGTGGTGTGGATAATTAACTACCTCATTGATTTTTGAGATAATCTTGATAAATTTAAAGCTTTAATAATCAAAGTGTTGCATGGGTTGTTTTGTCAAGTTTTAGGCATGACATTGCATGCATTCAATTAGTATAAAATTATACTTATTTTATTGTATCAAATTAGGATTGTCGGTTGTAGTTGCAAGTTCACTTGTGAATTATCCAAGTCTGCTATTTGAAATGTTGTATATTCCTTTTTGGGAGCCCTAGTTGGCCTGAGCCTAGATTCGACCACCATGCGTCAAGTGCAACTGGGGTTAAGGAATTGACTCATTTCGATATATAAGGCAGCTAAGGCGAGGTCGTTATAAATGGTATCAGAGCAACCTAGTTTAGTGTTAGATGGTGGGTTGCACTACGGACGTTAGGCTAAGCTGCTGGTCATGGGCTAAATAAGGTTGCTGGGTTGGGGCTAGCAATGGGCCAAACGTAAGATTTTTGGGACAAAATTTCCTAGGTGGCTGGATTGTGAGATCCCTCAACTTAGTCCCAAATCTAATATCTAGTGGACTAAGGTCTTATTTATAAGTAGGAATAGACTATAGAACTTTAACTCTAGTTAACCACTTTTAAAGAAATAACTTAGCCCATTATATTACACTTTAGGCCGGGTCGTTACATTGCCGGTTATTTCTCAATTAAACTCGATGGACCAAGCAATGATGAGCACATACAACCAATGAACAAGTCTAACAGGATGTCCAAAATATTTATAACCAAATTCGACCAATCAATTATGATTGAATAAAAATAAACCAAAAATGGATTTTTTTATCTAACTGAATCATCGACTGTGGGACAGACTAATACCATAAACTAATTATACTATTTATATTTTTAAAGTTCATTAATAAATTATCATAGAAATTTTTAAATCTATGGCAGACAAACCATATGTTTTGAAATTTCTCTAGATAATATTAAATTTATTTATTCAAATATTTTTTCAATAAGTAATTTTGATTTTTATGCTTATTCACATGAGATTTGCTTAGAAAATATATAAAAAAATAGTCACGGGTAAATGAGGTCAATTTACGTTTTATCACTTAAAAAATAATTAGATAATGTACTAAATATGAAATGAAAATATACTCTTATTTTGATCAAATTTTAAATGTGAACGACTTGGTCATGTTAAATGGAGGATTTTGACCAAAGACAATTAACTTTTTGGTTTTAGGGTCACCCTCCTTCAATAAGGGGTTGCCAATTTATAAGAACTAAATTATAGTCAAAGTCGACTTATTTTCTTTGAGTTTGATCACATTAGAGTTGAATACGACCTGTTAAAATTTTGTTTATTAATCTTTTTTTCCTCATACTTTAGAATAAAATTAATTCTACATAACTAAATAGTTCAACCTTGCATAACGATTCGCCAAATGATTTGTTTGGAGCACAGAACTACTATATTATTATGTAAAATAATAGCACATCGCAATTTAATTTAAGAGAAATTTACAATTAAATGGTGGAAAGATACACTATTTATGATTTAATTATATTTTTTATAAGTTTTTGATTCAATAATATTTTTCCACTTAATATCTAAAATAGCATTTTAGGCAGGGATGTCCTATAAAACCTGCGATTCGAATCATGGTTTTATATTCAGAACCGGTCGGTTCGACTGTTATTTTCAAGTCGAGTCAGTTTCAGAACACATGTACTGAGTCGACGCCAGTCACGTGTATGACCTACGAGGGTCATGCGTACCCAAGTATATGATGATAACGTCATGAACACAACAGAACAGAATGGGTTATCAGAATATATGAGAGTATGCCAGTTATTTTTATTATTATTTTTATATATAATAGATCGTAGAATTAGTTTTAGGCTGTTTACCGTGTTAGGACGCGTTACGGGTAGTTTGGATGGGTTGATAGTTCTAGAGCATATCATTATTATTTTTGTGCTTGTTTGATTTTATGGGATTTTTCCTGATTTTTAGGATTTAATATGACTTAGTTATTATTCTTGACTCGAGCCAGACGCGAGTCAAGTATTATCTATGATATTGCCACCCAGTTATTTTTCTCACCCCTATATTTTTTATAAGTTTTTTGATTCAATAATATTTTTCCACTTAATATCTAAAATAGCATTTTAGGCAAGGATGTCCTATAAAACCTATGAATCGAGTTAGGGTTTTATATTAAGAACCCGTCGGTTCGACTGTTATTTTCGAGTCGAGTCAGTTTCAGAACATGTGTACTGAGTCAACGCCAGTCGCGTGTATGAGCTATGAGGGTCATGCGTACCCAAGTATATGATGATAACGTTATGAACACAACAGAACAGAATGAGTTATCAGAATATATGAGAGTATGCCAGTCATTTTTTATTTTTATATATAATGGATCGGTAGAATAGTTTTGGGCCGTTTACCGTGTTAGGACGCGTTACGGGTAGTTTGGGTGGGTTGATAGTTCTAAAGCATATCATTATTATATTTTTGTGCTTGTTTGATTTTATGGGATTTTTCCTGATTTTTTAGGATTTAATATGACTTAGTTATGTATTCTGACTCGAGCCGGACGCGCGTCAGGTGTGTATTTATGATATTGCCACCCAGTTATTTCTCTCACACCCACCCCCCCCACCCCCCACCCCGACGTTTCTTCCTTCTTCCCCATCCAAACCCCCCTACCCGACGCCGCCCTATGCAGTGCCGCCGCGGCGGCTATGGACGCCACCCTGCCGCAGATCGGCGCCACCTAGCCTCGCCACGGATTCGCCCTGCTCCGCCCTCGACCAAGCCCGACCACCATCGGGCCGCCGTGATGCGAGAAAGCCGCACCCTTTGTGCCACGCTTTCATCGTCGATTGCGCCGCCGCCGACCGTCGCCACCGCGAACGAGTAGTCGCCTCGACGTCTTCGACCCCCTAGCGACCTTCCCCGACCGGAGCATAGGCCATCGTCGCCCAGGTCGACCAGATCTAGCCACCCATCGCCGCCCACATTTTCTGGTGAGCCACCGCCTCGGTTGACCACGTCGACGTCGTGGATGTGTCGGGCTCGCCGAGTCGGTTCCAGTGGTGCCCAATATGATCCTTATCCAACTAGTAGACGCCGCCGGCGGTTGCCCCGGAAAACCGTCGGATAGGTGCCGGAAAACCACTGAAACCGCCGAAAAACTGTCAAAACCTACCGGAAAATTGGATTCGCGGGAATTCGCCGGATCTTTATGCAGACGACGTGAGGTATACATCACCTCTGATTTGATTATTTAAAATTGATGATGATTGTTAGCATAGCATGCTAGAATTTGTTAGTTGTCAGGATAAATATACGACTATGAATGAAATGATGATTGTATGATGCAATTAATTAAAAACGAACAGTATGTAGATCTAACGAGGTAGATTTAGTCTGAGTATGATAAGTGACCACCACGTAACTTAGAAAAACACAGTAAAATCAGTATGAATAGGATTAGTTAGAATTATTTTCATACGTATGATTATTTGATTGTTGATTGAGGTTCATTGAGTTTGATGCATCACTTAGTTAGCGGGCGTTAAGTATTTAGTTTTCGATGTGTAGGTACGGAGTAGGAGTCGCCGATGACATGCTTGGAGCTTACTACCAGGTCCGTTTAGGACTCGTCTCTGTGTTACGCTTTTCTATTGTATGTATATTTTATTATTTACAGGACGGGTTAAGTGGCGTTTTATTGGATCCCACTTAACTCGGGCCATTTAACCGAACAGTTTTTCGGATTAATAACCCCTCGAGGATGAGATCCCTCGAGGATGATTTCGAAAACAAGATCCACACAAGTTGCCTTCGGGCCATATTATATAAATCCCTACCCAGCCTAATGCTATGTATATATATGTAGTTTTCGCGTTTTCAGTGGAAATGAGAGATGGAGAAACCGACTGCACGTACCATGAGCGGATGACGTGACAGTCAAAGTGGGCTCTGGATTAGTGCCAGCAGACTGTTCCATTCCTGAGGGATCCTGACAACTTCGCGTTTGAGTTCCTCACACCCGGAGAACGTAGAGGTTTACAGGTACTGTTTAGTACAGCGCATGTCCGGATTTGTGGTTCAAAGGGTACTAAAGGCGACTGCCTGAGAGTACTCGGCCTTCGTGCTCAAGGCCAGGAGAAATATGGAGGCAAGGAGAGTGCTTAGGATTTGAGACCAGAAAATTAAGTGAAGAAAATGTCAGAGAGCAGCATCAGCATAGCAGCAGATTAGTAAGTTTGGATGCTACCAGGTCTGCAGCCTAGTGGCTCCTCAATAGTGCCCTTCAGAGTGTTCACGTGGAGTATATGATGTTTTCTTTCATATGAGAGTCTTGCTCTCATAGCCAACTTGTTATAGTTATTTTATTTTCCGGACCAGTAACACTTGTTATTGACGTGTTTTCATACTATGTGTAGGTAAGAATCACGAGTTGGAGGAGCTAGCTTGGACGGCGGAGCACTGTTGTCGCCTGCACACATGTCAGTCGATTGAGTGATTATATTGTGTTTTATGATGTTATTATACTAGTGGTTGAACGCTGTGAGTACATGATGTGAAGCATGATTAATTGTTAAGACATGATGAGATGATGTGAACACGGATAGATGTCATGATGACAGCTGTAGTGGGTTGAGACCCCAGTTTAGAATGAGTTACAACTATGTTAGATTTGTATTTTGTATGAATGAAATTACTTGATATATGTTATATATATTTGCATATATATTATTTTGATGTGGGTGGCACCTAATTGCATTTTAGGAAACTCGCTTCTTTGTATTTCAGAGTTTTTATTAATTTTATCGGGATTGTCTTGGTAGTGTACTTTGATTTGCATGTCATTCATGTAGTACCATGTTAGGATTTGAGCATTCATCCATACTTTGAGAGTTGTATCTTCATCTTAAGACGCCGAGATTAGATCCGTATGACATAAATTTGAGCTAGTTGACCTAACCTCGGGCCTGTAACATACCGGGCTTGGCCTCACAAACGTGAACCGGATTTGGGGTGTTACATATCCAGCCTGGCCCACTTTTTGACCCAACCTGGCCAAAGCCTATTTATTTAATTGGGCCAAGCTCGGCCCCCCGTTAAGTAGCTCAAAGCATGGTTACAAAAATCGGTCAATTCTGAGTAAAATCGGCCAATTCTAAATCGGATCAGAAGGATTCCCACTTCAAAAAACATGTAAATCGGTCGTAGTAAAAATCGGTATGTAAATCGGTTTGATTTGAACCAATTCAAGAAGGCGGCCCAAGATGGGGCAGGGGAAGAACTAGCAGCGAGGGATGTGACGAGGGGGTGTGGGGCCGACAGCTTTGGCGATCGAGGGGAGAAAATTAGGGGAAAAAATAGCCTTAGGTATTCTTGTAATTAAAAGTTGATTTGACTCCTTTTATTATAAAAAATAATAACTAATTTCAAATAATTTTAAAAAAATATAGAAAACTACAATAAAATGTAATATACACTAGGGGTGGGCATCGGTCGGACAAACATCGACAAGTTATTGTCTGTGTCCGTCCGAAATTTTGTCGGACAAACCTTTGTCCGACCGAGTTAATGTCCGACTTGTCCGTCGGACCCGGACAACGTCCGCGGACCGTCCGAAATTATACCCTAATTATTAACCCTAACTTTACTTATCAATATAATCCGCGCCTGCCACCGCCTCCGCCGTCGCCGCCACCGCCGCCGTCGCTGCCATCGCCGCCGCCGTCGCCGCCACCGCCGCCGCCACCGCCACCGCCGCCGCCGTCGCCACCACCGCCGCCGCCGTCGCCGCCACCGCCGCCACCACTCTTCCCCACAGAGGGCCGCCTCCTCCCCGACCCCTCTGCCCGCCCTCCCTACCTCCCCGCCCCCTCCACCCTCCCCCACCCTCCGCCGCCCCTCCCCGACCTCCTCCGCCGCCCTCCTGCCCTCCACCCGCCCACGAACCGCCCTCCACCG
>JAURVB010010418.1:0-24863 GCA_033002965.1 Piper betle | reverse complement strand
ATTCACTTACACGGTTGCTCAAATTTAGTTATTATTAATTAATAATATCCATTATTTATCAATTTTAAGAAAATAAGAAGCTTTTGAATTTACTTATAACAAAAATCGAATTCATAAAAGGAAGCAAACATGCTAAGCTTTTATTTAAAAATATATATCTGTAATTGGTAGAGATGGCAACACAATTTCCTCCCACAGGAGATTTGGGCCGTTCCTTACTCATGCATTCAATTATTAGATAATTCGATAACTAAGTGAAAGGCCTTGGCAGACTATAAGAGGGATTTTCGCAAATAACTATTTCAAGAATCCAAATCTTGAACGAAATGGTGCAGCTTAGGGTTTTATCCGATTTTAATTTTGTCTAGTTTGGGTAATCTCGAGTCAGTTAGAACGAGCTCGAGCTAGACTAGTTTTCAGATTATGAGTTTAGGCCTAGATGGTCATATGAGTGTGTTATGAAGGCTAAGTATACCTGACATGCATATGATAGTTTCAGTTATGATACCGTAGCAGATGAGTTATCCTTGTATACATGAGGTATACATCTGATTTTTATGAGTTAGCCATGATTTTAGGCCTAGATTTATATCGTTGCAGTATTTAGTGTTCATTTGGGATTTTTTAGGTGTTTCATTTGCACGCAACATAGGAATCTCAGATTAT
This sequence comes from Piper betle, assembly GCA_033002965.1. NCBI lineage: Eukaryota > Viridiplantae > Streptophyta > Magnoliopsida > Piperales > Piperaceae > Piper > Piper betle. The sequence continues at coordinate 24,197 of JAURVB010010418.1, read as the reverse complement.
TGGATATTGCCCATGTAGGCCTAGCTTGATCGAGTTTAGGGTTAGAGACTTATTTAGCCTTTTTGCATCAATTCTCACCTATAGATTAACTTTTACGACTCTGAGTCAGTTTTGACTTTTGATTGTATCGATCTGAACTTTTCGTCCATACATATATTTCACATATTCATAGGTGAGCCCCATTAAGCTACGAATTGTCGGATGTTGAATCTTGCCACATGACATAATCCAGATGTATTTCCAGCTGTTTTTACTCCTATTTTCGAAGTTATTCACTCCTAGCGTTGCTGCCACTTTGGCTCGTTGTCGATGAATCTCTGCCTCACCCCAGCCACTAAATCGGTACGACCATGACCACCTCGCGCCCGGCTATTAGTTTGTACCCACGATCGCCACCGGTGCTCCCTCAGTCACCGTCGGCGACGACATTTTTGGTGTCAGTTTTCACCGTCGCCGCCACACTTTGGGATGTTTTCGGGTGCTGGCGAGCAGCCTCCGGCCTGTCCGACCACCCAAACAAGTTCACCTTGTTGAGATCTACATTTTGAGACCACCCACCACCACCGCCGTAGCCACGATCGATGTTGTTGATGTCACCGCACCCGGCGGCGATTAAGCGCCTTTCCAGCCAGCCACAGTTCGGCCTCCACCAACCACCACTGCCATCTTGTTCCTCGTCACATGGGTTGTCGATCCTGACTGGTGGCGACTACAGCTGCACCGCCGTCGGCATTTCTCGGTGACAGGCAATAGCCGCCTCGTCCGGCCCATTTGCCCTTGATCGCATCCACCACCGGCGTTGCGCCGCGTCCGCCTGACTAGCCCAAGTTCGCCAGCTGCCAGCCATGCTTGAGTCCGCACGTACTATCTAGTCTGCCCAGGCAACCAAGCCTAGGGTTGGTTTAGCCCTTTCAGTTTGGTCTAATTCAGCTTAGTTGGTCCGATTCAGCCCGTTTTCAGCTGTTTTTTGATATTTTTTGGTAATTCGAGAACCCTTACGTAAGTTTAGATGCATATTCACATGATTTACCATGATTGAATGTTATGATTATTTTTCTTTATTTATTGTTTTATTTATTTATTTATTTATTCATTATTTATTTATATATTTATCATATATGATGTTTGTTTACATGATTATTTGTTATTATTAATATTATATTTACTTATTAATGTTAGTCTTTTTATGTTTACTAAATTGTATATATTTATTTATTTACTTCTTCGTTGTGTATATGTTATTATTTAATTATATTTAATCACGCATTTTGTAATGACGGCTATGATATTATTATTATTCATCATTAATTAAATTAAATAAATAAATAATTAATTATTTATAGAATGATTATGTATTTATTTATTTATTTATATGATTACTAACATGAATATATATAATATTTACTTGTGTTTAGCCATTTACGTATATGGTATATGATATTATTATTTTATGATTAGAGTATTGATTATTTTTATGTATTTATTATCTATCTATTTATTCATGATTGTATGCATTTATTTATTTATTATTTGTTATTAGTTATTTTCTTTATTATGTCCCGATTTATGTGTCGTGTGTTTAGCGATATGTTTATTTAGTATAGTCTTTTTTTAGATGTATTGATGATATGAGCACACACTACGAGCATGCATCATATAGAGATATTAGTATTTTACTTAATAGTGGGTTCCGATATAGGTTTCGCAGTCTGAGCTCGCCGTAGATATGTAGACATGCTTGGAGCTTGGACCACAGGTCTGTAGGACTCTCTCTCTCTGCTTGACTCCTTGCATGTAGAGTTTAGTCGTGTTTTATACGTAGGACGGCATCGGCGGCACTTTATTGCATCCATCCGATGTCGGGCTATTAGCTGTGTTTTTAATGCATGTTTAAAAAACTATAAGGATGAGATCTCTTGTTAGTTTTTGAACTGAAGCTCCAGAAATGTATGATACAAGCCTCTTCCCTAAGTTTATAATATAATGCACATTTTTACGAATTTTACGAATAAGAAATTGAGTGGTATGAAGATATGTATGGACTACGCTAGTACTCGTTCAAACCTTGAGGTAGTGCAGTGTATGAGGGTATTGCATAATGTAGCACATTTCTGGAATTTATGGCAGTAACTTAACTATTCCTTTTGCCATTCGAGTACTGTGGCGGGTGATATAGATGATGTGAGGGCATAAGTGTTGTATATATGAATATGATTATGAGCCGTGCATGAGAACCGTCATTTGTTTAACTATGTTTGGTTACCTCTAGTGTATGGCAATCTTGAAGTTTTATAAGTTTTCGTGGGTAATGAAATACCCATTTCCTAGTTTGCATTAGTTGTTTTTCGGACTAGTAATATTCGTTACTGACGTTTTTCATATAATACATATAGGTCTTGCAATCTTGAGTCAACTCTGGTGGGGTCACACTTGAGCTCAATGCAATTATTTACTTTCTTACTTTTATTTATGCTCGATGTGTTTTGACGTGTATTTAACGGTGTCTTCCATTCTCATGATACCAAGAAGGTTGTTTCGATTTATTTTATCGATCAAGTCGTACCGACCGACAACTTTAAACATGACTCGACTTGATCATAACATTTTTGATTCGGTTCTTAGGTGAACCAAAATCGAGGTGTTATAGGTGATCACTTCCCGATCGAAAAAATCACTCTAAAGGATTTGAATTACCATTTAGGGCAGTTTTTTTGAAACCTAAATTCTACTTTTTTAAAATAATTATATAACACATTTATATATTTGTCATTTTTGTCTTAAACAAACATTAAAAGAGAGAAAAGAAGAAACTCTTACATTGTTCCCATCCACATCAAATGGACATTTGTTTGGGAAAATATCATAAATAACCATGTTTTAAAGTTTTATATCACAAATAGTTAAAAATTTAAACTTCTGCCACATCTCATATTTTTATCTCACAAATAGTGAGATTTCCTATTCTTATTTCACGTACAATCAATTTTTATAGTTAAAATATATTTGATTCATACAATTTTATTTTATTGATATAAATACCCTCAATTTCACTTTAAATTTTCTTAAGCATATTTTTTTCTTACATTTCATATGACGAATGATATTTACATTTAAAAAAATCTTCAAATTTAAAATATAATAGTTTAAACAAAAATTTTAATTTATAATAAAATATAATAAATTTAGATTAAAATTTTAAATGCCCATATATATATATAATTTTATTTTATTTTTTTGGAATTTTAATTGATTAAATTTCAAACAAAATCTAAAATTTTGCATTTTAAACTATAACTAAAAAATGATATAATTTTAGAATTTATTCATCATTACTAAATTTTTTATTTTGATATATAAAATAAGTAAAGATTATAACTTCTATTTCTTATCATCGTTGTTTTGAATAAAAATAGAATTTTTATAATTATTTTTATCATTGAATAAGAAATAATGAGATTTGGTCATGTGTGATATAATTTTAAAATTTTGGTTATTTTTGTAAGGAAAATCTGAAATCTGGACATGATATTTTCTATTTTTTTAATTTAAACATATTAAATTCTACACGTACCCACGAATTTAGTGCAAACTTAAGGTTGGTTGGCGAGGTAACGTACGTACAAAAGGCGGCAGCTCGAGGCCCGAAATTGAACAAGGCGACGAAGCCAAACCCATGGAAGCTTTGCATTTACCTACATCCCGACAAGCTTTACCTCTTCCCGCAATATATACTCCCGCTTCTCCGTTTCCTCTTTACCTTACCTTCCTAACCTCCTCCATGTTAACCACTAAATCGCTTCATCCCCATTTCACAACTTGCCCAGAGCTCATAACCTTGGCCATCACTGTTTCATACACTCCTAAGTTCATATAGTTGACAGCTTATACATATATTGATAGATAGATATCGAAGTTTGCATGTTATTAAATATATGCATATCATGGCATACGAGCAGAAAGCGAGGGTACGAAGCTGGATGGAGGAGACGATCAACCGTTACCATGCATACCACAACCTGGGAACCAACCAGTGCAGATCCGTCATTGTGCAACCGGTGGTGACGCCGCTGCCGTAGTCTGGTCGCTGGTTCGGCGGTTCGACAACCCGCAGGTCTACAAGCAGTTCGTGAGCAGCTGCGCCGTCTGCACCGGTGCAGCCTCACCGTCGGTAGCGTCCGGGAGGTGCGGGTGGTGTCCGGCCTCCCTGTCGAGGCCAGCATCGAGCGGCTCGACATGCTCGACGACGAGCGCCGCCTCATTGTTTACTCCATCGTTGGCGGCGACCACCGCCTCAACAACTACCGCTCCACCCTCACCGTCGGTGAGTCCGGCGCCGGCGGCGAGTGCGTGGTGCTCGAGTTTTCTGTGGTGGATGTGCCGCCGGGGAGCACCATGGAGGAGACCTGCGTCTTCGCCGACACCATTGTGCGGTGCAACCTCACTTCTCTTGCTCGTGTCGCCGAGGGAAGGACCTCTTCTTCTTCACCGTCGTCTTCCTCTACTCTCCATTAATGCACCCAAAGGAAGCCTTTGTATCTCTCCATATAATCCACCTATTGCATGCAAACCGAGGAGGTTCAACTTAATTAGAAGAGGATTGAACTAAACTAAGTTGATTAATTAGCCTTTAATCTGTATATGGTTTTAGTTTCTTGGATCATCTCGAGCTATGCATCAAATATGAATAACAGTTTTCTTTTTGACAACAATAGTATGTGCTAGGGATGTGATGCAATCGACACAGAAAAGTCTGGTTGTCATAGTGTATGCGCATGGTGTATACGCTTGCGTTTGATCTTATATATGTCATGTGTTAAAGTGTCGGGTCTTCCCTCTTCTATAAATATATGAAATTAAATCCTGTTTTGGAGAAAAACTAAAATTTTTCAGATTTGGTTAGTTAAAAAGAATAAAAGCAATGTACGATGCTTTTCTTCTTTGGTTTTTGGTTTTGGGGTTTTGGAGAAAAATTGCTGCGGTAAAGGGAGAAAGAAAATTGTGTGGATTGAAGAAAGGTAAATATTTGATTGAGATTGGCTTGCAATCGTTAATGGTAACTTCGCCAAGTTCTTATTTGTAATCCGTAATTCTTTATTTTCTTTCTTGGCCAATTCTAATTTTGTAGAAAGTACAGTTTATTGGTATTTAGGAGTTTATTCTCCTGTGGATTTATTCTGTATCAAACTTGTGATATGGTGAATTTGATTTGGCCATTTACCCTGTGGTTTTCCCCCAAATTTGGGGTTTTCCATGTAAAACTATCTTGTTTGATCTCTCTCTATGTTTGGTACTTCTCATCCTTATGTGTTGAAATAGGGGATTTGTATTTGGTTTGTTTGGTTAATCCCAACAAGTGGTATCAGAGCCTGGTTCTTTGGTTTGGATTTTGCAAGTTTTGGTTATTGATATTTTCTGCCCACTAGGTGTTTGAGGAAATTACTAAGAGCCTAGTTGGTGTGTGTGATTTATATTTCAATAAGATGGCTGATGGGAAGTATGTTAAGATGATATCTCTTAAGGGGCCGAGTAACTAGCACTAGTGGAAAGGAAAGATGATTGATCATCTATATTTCAAAGATTTGTATGAACCTATCACTGGCCAGAAACCGGCAGAGGTGACTGAAAATGACTGGAACAAGTTGGATAGGAATGCTATGACCTGTCTGAGACAATTGGTAGATGAAGTTGTGTATCATCACATTTCTGAATTGACATCTTCAAAAACAATATGGGATAAACTCCAAGAAGTTTATGAGAGGAATATTGCTAGCAACAAGACCCTTTTGATAAGGAAATTGGTAAATTTGATGTATAAGGATGAAACTGTCATAAGTGAGCATCTCAATGAGATGAAGAGTATTATTACTCAACGTGTCAGGATGAAGATGACTTTAGATGAGGAATAACAAGCTATCCTGCTCCTCAACACTTTGCCAGAGAGTTGGGAAACATTGGTGATATCTTTGAGTAATGCTGCTTTAGATGGAAAACTCACAATGGACGTGGTAACAAGCAGTTTACTGAATGAGGAGGTGAGAAGAAAATCTCTAGCAACTTCAGGGTCTCATGCATTAGTGTCAGAAGAGGTAAGTGGTAGATCAAGAAATAGAAACACAGACAGAAGGGACAAAAGTTGAGGAAGGTCTAAATCCAGGAAGCACTTGAAGTGTTATTATTGTGACAAGACAAGTCATATCAAGAAGGATTGTTGGAAACTCAAGAAAGACTTGAAAAATAAGGACAACAAGGATTAAGGAGAAATGAACACTAATGTTGTGCATTATAACATGGTGATTCTTTCTAATTGTGGGAATGATTGCTTGATGGCTGGTTGTGATGCTAGATGGGTAGTTGACTCGGGAGCATCATTTCATGCAACTCCAAGCAGAAATTTCTTTACTACCTATGAATCTTCAGATTTGGGTATAGTGAAGATGGGAAATAGTGATACTTTCAAAATTGTGGGACTTGGAGATGTGCATATAATAACAAACACAAGTTTCAGATTGGTACTTAAAAATGTCAGACATATTCCAGATATGAAGATGAGTTTGTTGTCAACAGGTGTGCTTGATGATGAAGGATTTGGTTCATAATTTGCACAAGGTGTATGGAAACTTGTGAAAGGTTCTCTTGTTGTTGCTAAAGGGAAGAAGTGTTGTAGTTTGTACAAGACAGACAATTCTAGTTCAAGGGGAGGTTAATATCTCCTCATTTGATTCCACTGGTGATTTGTGGCACCATCGATTGGGACACATGAGTGAGAAGGGACTAGAGTCTTTGAAGAAGTCAAATCCCCTTTCCAAGGTTAAGGACATAAAAATTAGTCCTTGTGACTATTGTTTGGTCAAAAAATAATGTAGGACATCTTTTGCAAGCACAAGTACAAGAAAGTCACAAGTTCTTGAGTTGGTACACTCTGATGTATGTGAGCCTATGGAGGTAAAATCTTTTGGCGATTCTATTTATTTTGTCACTTTTATTGATGATACTTCTAGGAAGGTGTGGGTTTATGGCATGAAAAATAAAAGTGATGTCTTTGGCATCTTTAAGAATTTTCATGCATTGGTTGAAAAAGAAACAGTAAGCCTTTGAAATGCCTTAGAAGTGATAGTGGTGGTGAGTATTATTCTATTGAGTTTGATGAATATTGTAGTAAGCATGGGATTAGGCATGAGAAGACGGTTCCTTATACTCTTCAACATAATGGGGTGGCTGAAAGGATGAACGAGACCATCTCTAAGAGGGTTAGGAGTATGTTGTCTTTAGCTAAGTTGCTAAAAGCTTCTAAGGTGAGGCCATGAGTACAACTTGTTATTTGATCAATAGATCTCCCATACATGCCCTGGACAGTGACATACCAGAAAGGGTTTGGAGTGACAAAAAGGTCAGTTATTCTCATTTGAGAGCTTTGGTTGTATAGCCCTTATGCATGTGCCTCAGGAACAAAGGGCTAAGCTTGAGTCTAGAGCCATGGAATGTATTTTTCTGACATATGGTGATGATAAGTTTGGATATAAACTTTGGGATCGTAAGAATAAAAAACTAATTCGAAGCAGAGAAGTAGTTTTCGGGGAAGATCAAACAGTTGAGGACTTTGGCAAGGAAGAAGTTCCTTAAATTAAATCTCAGGAAAGTTTGGAAAAGATAAAAGATCCTTTAACCTCAGCTAGAAGTGAAGAGGCGGCTCAGGATGACACAATTATTTCCCCACCGAGTGATGGTGAGGGTGAAGATGTGGTGTCTGATGATATTTCTAATGAGTTTGTTAATGATGTTGGACAGGAACATGGAGATTTTGATCAAGGGCAGCCAACTAATGTGTGGAGATCAGCTCGTGAACCAGTTCCATCAACAAGATATCCATCATCAAAATATGTGACAATTACTGAATGTGGAGAACTAGAAAATTTTAGCGAGGTCAAACTTCATGTAGAAAAGGAGAAGTGGTTGAAAGCAATGAAAAATGATATGAAATCTTTGCATAATAATCACACCTATGAGTTGGTGGATCTTCCAAAGGGGAAGAGAGTATTGAGGAACAAATGGGTCGACAGGATCAAATATGAAGAAAACAACACACAACTAAAGTACAAGGCAAGGTTGGTGGTGACAGGCTTCACAGAAGAAAGGTATTGATTTCGATGAAATTTTTTCTCCTATTGTTAAAATGTCTTCTATTAGAATTATTTTGGCTTTGGTTGTAAGTTTGGATTTGGAAGTTGAACAGTTAGATGTAAAGACGACCTTTCTTCATGGTGGTCTTGAGGAGACCATATACATGGAGCAACCAGAGGGTTTTGAAGTTAGAGGAAAGGAATAGATGGTATGCAGACTGAAAAAGAGTTTGTATGGTTTGAAGCAATCTCCTAGATAGTGGTACAAAAAGTTTGATTCTTTTATGGAAAAGAATGAGTATAAGAAATCTGTTTCTGATCACTGTGTATTCATCAAGAGGTTTGATGATGGTGACTTTGTTATTCTGTTGCTTTATGTGGATGACATGTTGATTGTAGGACATGATGGAGCCAAGATTGCAAGTTTAAAGAAGAACTTGAACAAATCCTTACAATGAAGGATTTGGAACCGGAAAAGCAAATCTTGGGGATGTCCATTTGGCGAGATAGGGGGCTAGAAAGCTTTGGGTGTCACAAGAAAAATACATAGAAAAGGTACTTGAAAAATTCAACATGAAGATGCAAAGCCGATTGGAGTTCCACTTGGGGGTCACTTCAAGTTGAAGAAAAGTGACTTAAGTGAAATAGAGATGAAGGAAATGGCAAAGGTTCCTTATGCTTCTGCGGTTGGTAGTTTGATGTATGCTATGGTTTGTACAAAGAATATTGACAAGCACTTAAATAAATAATGAGGTACTTGAGAGGTACGTCTAACATGTGTTTGTGTTTTGGAAGTGGTAAATCTTTGTTGGTTGGCTACACCGGCGTAGACATGGTAGGTGACTTGGAGACAAGAAAGTCAACATCTGGGTTTGTTGTTAATTTTGCTAATGGGGCTGTGTCTTGGCAGTCTAGCTTGCAAAAGTGTGTTGCATTATCCACAATTGAAGCAGAATTTATTGCTGCTATCGAAGCTTGCAAGGAGATGCTATAGAAAAAGAGATTTTTGAATGAAATTGGTATTAAACAAGAGAGATACATTGTACACTGTGATAGCCGGAGTGCAATTTGCCTGAGTAAGTTCAAGTTTTCATTCAAAGAGCAAGCACATTGATGTGAGATATCATTGGATAAGAGATGTATTAGAAAATAAATCTCTTGAGCTAACAAAAATTCATACTAAAAGGAATATTTCAGACATGATTAAAGTTATGTTAAAGGAGAAACATGTTTACTATAGGAATGGAGCAGATACTTGAAAAATTTCCATGCTGGCTAGATGTATTTCATAGAGTCGAAAAGGGGAGGTTTGTTGGGTTGCCCCTCCTTCATAAATACACGAAGTTGCAACCCTATTTTGGGCAAAATCTAAGATTTTCCAGATTTGGTTAGTTTAAAAGAACAAAAGCAACATACAACGCTTTTTTTTGTTTTTGGCTTTTGAGTTTTGGAGAAAAACTGCTACTACAAAAGGAAAAAGAAAATTGTGTGGATTGAAGAAAGGTGAATGCTTTATTGAGATTGGCTTGCAATCGTCAATGGTAACTTCACCAAGTTCTTATTTGTAATTCGTAATTATTTATTTTCTTTCTTGGCGAATACCAAATTTATAAAAAGTACAGCAAACTGGTATTGGGTAGTTTGTTCTCTTGTAGATCTATTCTGTATCAAACTTGTGATATAGTAAATTTAATTTAATTGTTTGCCCTATAGTTTTTTTTCAAATTTGAGGTTTTTCACGTCAAATTATTTTATTTGATCTCTCTATTTATTTGGTACTTCTCATGCTTATGTATTGAAATAAAGGATTTGTATTTGGTTTGTTTGGTTTACTTAATTAGAAGAGGATTAAACTAAACTAAGTTGATTAATTAGCCTTTAATCTATATATGGTTTTAGTTTCGTAGATCATCTAGAGCTATGCATCAAATATGAATAACTAGTTTTCTTTTTGACAACAATAGTATGTGCTAAGGATGTGATGCAATCGATATAGAAAAGTCTGATTGTCATAGTGTATGCGCATGGTGTATATGCTTGCGTTTGATCTTATATATGTCATGTGTCAAGTGTTGGGTTGTCCCTCCTCCGTAAATATATGAAATTAAATCCTGTTTTGGAGAAAAACTAAAACTTTTCAGATTTGGTTAGTTAAAAAGAATAAAAGCAACGTACGATGATTTTCTTCTTTGGTTTTTGGTTTTTGGGTTTTGGAGAAAAACTGCTGTTGTAAAGGGATAAAGAAAATTGTGTGGATTGAAGAAAGGTAAATGTTTTATTGAGATTGGCTTACAATCGTCAATAGTAACTTTGCCAAGTTCTTATTTGTAATCCGTAATTCTTTATTTTCTTTCTTGGCCAATTCTAATTTTGTAGAAATTACAGTAAATTGGTATTTGGGAGTTTGTTCTCCTATGGATTTATTCTGTATCAAACTTGTGATATAGTGAATTTGATTTGGCCGTTTACCCCCGTGGTTTTTCCCCTAACTCTCATGTGAAGAAAAATATTTTTATATCTTCTACTGAACTCTCTGAAGGGCATCTACTTAGGAGCTACTAGGCTGTAGACCCAATAGTGCTAAACTGACCGGTTTGGGAGTTTGTTCTCCCGTGGATTTATTCTGTATCAAACTTGTGATATAGTGAATTTGATTTGGCCGTTTACCCCCGTGGTTTTCCCCCTAACTCTCATGTGAAGAAAAATATTTTTATATATTCTACTGAACTCTCTAAAGGGCATCTTCTGAGGAGCTACTAGGCTGCAAACCCAATAGTGCTGAACTAACCGGTTTGCTGATGCCTCTCTCGGCATTTTCTCATTTTTTTATCCCTTGGGACTACCAGTATATCTTAAGCACTCTCCTTTCCTTCATATATCTCCTGGCTCTGAGCACGAAGGCTGAGTGCTCTCAAGCAGTCACCTTCAGTACCTTTTGAACCACATGTCCAAACGTATGTTGTACTAAACAGTACCAATAAATCTCCACGTTTCTCTGGGTATAAGGAACTCAAAACACGGAGTTTTTAGGATCCCTCGGGAATGGAGCAACCCTCTTACTAAGCCAGAGCCCACTATGACTAGCACGTTCACCCGTTCATGGTATGTACGATTTGGTTTCACCATCTTTCGTCTCATTGAAATTAGATAAAATTATATATAGGCTTGGGAAGGAGTTTATAAAATAGGCCCAAAGGCAACTTGCGGTAGATCTTATTTTTAAAATCTGACTCGAGGGATCTCATCCTCAAGGGTTATTAATCAGAAAAAGCTATTCGACTAAATGACTTGAGTTAAGTAGGATACAATAAAACATCACTTAACTCGTGCAGTAAATAATAAACCAAAACACGATGGAATAGAACAATGAGTAGAGACGAATCCTAAATGGACCTGTGGTCCAAGCTCTAAGCGTGACATCTCATCGCGGTGAGCTTAGACTCTGAAGCTTACAACGAAACCAACTGTCAAGTAAAATACTCACATTTCTATATGATACATGCTCATGCTGTGTGCTCACATCATCAATAACATCATTAGTTTTAGAATTCTAATTGAGTAAATAACTTTTTACTCATGGAATTGATACTCTACTCATTACTATATTACTTGACTACCATTGGTACACTTGCCATATACATAAAATTTGTATCAATACTCGTTAAAAATACTATGCTTGAAATGAATAGCACATTCAATCATAAACAAAGCTTGAACTAAGGAGTGTTCGGTTTGGCTTAGCTCGTAACTCAGGCTTGGTATATTTGAGCTCTATAAAATATTCGGCTCGACTCGACTCGTAAATATCTTCAATATTTGTTTATATAAGTTAATAACTTTTATGTCATTAACAATTATTGATATGAAAGCATTTCTAGTACTAAAATGTTATAATTTAGTTACTAACTCTTACATAATTTAATAGTAGTAGTACTTTTATATGCCCTAAGTTACTTTTTTACCAAATCTAAAAATAACAAATATAACTTATCAAACTTACTAATAATAAATAACTAACATACAACTAATGTATAATGGTTGTGGTACGGATACTTATGAGTTACTCAGTTAATAATTAATTATTTCCTAATAATTTATACATGTAGTAGTTACAAACTAATTATTAATAGATACTCGGTACTACTTACTTTCACGTGCCAAGGACTTACTACTTATAGGGTATAATCAAGCTGGCCCATTTTACAAGTAAAATGTGTTATGTGGATTGAAAGATCTTAACATAAATATTGACATTGAACTCAATCGAACCACTAAACTACCCGGTTCGACTTGAAACTTAATTAAGAACAAACAAAACATGAGCTAGTGACTGTTTAGAGCTCGGCTTGAAATGTATAAGCTGATAATGAACCAAGCTTGGCAAACTAGTTTTGAAACAAATTGAACGTGAATAAAGTAGTACTCGACTTGGCTCAGTTCGTTTACACCTTTACGAAGTGGTACAAAAAATTAGAAAAAAATTGTGGAAGACAAAGAAGAGACTACTTGGAGAGTGATCCAATGCTCAGGTGGAATATTTGGAAGTTAGCTGAGACGACCCACCCAAGCCAGTTTGGACTGAAACCCAAACCCGAAAATAAAACAATATATGGAATAATTAAATTGCAACCAAGCATGCAATAAACATCAAATAATTCACAACTCTTAACCAATTATATAAATTAGCAAAGTATATAAATTATTCAAAGTATAGATACTTTTTCCATAACTATATATATATAATATTCAAGTATTAAGCATTAAAAATAATATAACAAGTCTTGATTAGTATAATCATCCAATTCCCATGAATCATACTAGGTTCCACTGCTAATAATATAAAACCAATTAATAAACCAAGTCTAGCTAATTAATTACTAATAATTATATAATAGAGTTCTCCACCATTGTCTTTGCCAAGGAACCAAGTCACGGTCCTAGCTAGTTACTTATGAAGGCAATTCTATGTTAGTGATGACCACTAAGTACATAAAAATAATAAATAAATAAAAAATGTCATAAATATGAGTTTATGCCCAATTCTTGCTCTAACATACCGGTTGATTTGTTGGGGAGAATTGTAACACCCGGTTTCGGCTCACCCGTGAACCGACCCGGAAATATCACTGGCGACCGAACCACTCGCTAACCTACTGGGTTCGGTTAAGCCGACCCGGATTTGCCCTCGGTGTCTCATGATGGAGATGCAAATATGAAATGCATGGATGAGATGCGTGGGTTCTAACGTAGTTCTACATGCATGCTATGATATGCAAGCAAAACAAAACCATGCAACAGCAAGAAATTTTAATTAAAAATTCTTTAATTTTTACAGAGCAGAATCTCCCTTAAAAGTGCAATAGGGGCCAACCTGTCCACAACAAGGGTATATAAATATTTTATCAAAATACGATAAAACATGACAATCTACCGTAGCATTCATCATTATCTCATTTGTTTTCATCTGAGCCAAGTCTGAACTCCAAGGCTTCCTACTCATTCACAATTATCCATTCGTTTCATAATAAGCAATTCATCAAGACAAAAACATCCTAATTATCATTCACACAGCATTAACACACCATCATTATACATTACACGCGGTAGGTATATGTGTGCGCAGTTCCGTGCTGCTCCTCCGCAGTCCCGACAACTTTCATCCCTCGCATTTCTCACCTATATATATATATAGAAAAACGTCAGCAACGGGTGTAACTGGTCCGGAAATAACTAATATCAAACTGGAACATGAGCAAACTCTCATGGAAAGCAAACCATCATATATATTTTCCTCAAGAACTCTCATAAGGGCAACTACAGAGGAGTCGTCGAGCAGCTAACTCAACAGCATCCCAATCTATCTCGTACTGTGCTAGTCACGACACTTCTTTTTCAGTACTTCACGTAAAACTTTTATCCTAAGCCCTCTCCGAACCTCCATATCTCTCCTAGCCTTGAGCACGTAGGCCGAGTACTATCAGACAGTTGCCTTTAGTACCCTTTGAACCACAAGTCCGGATATGCGCTGTATTAAACAGTACCCGTAAACCTCCACGTCCTCCGGGTGTGAGGAACTCAAACGCGGAGTTGTCAGGATCCCTCGGGAATGGAACAGTCCGCTGGCACTAATCCAGAGCCCGCTTTGACTATCACGGCATTCGCTCATGGTACGTGCAAGTAGATTTATCTTCTCTTATCTCACTGAAAACTCGATAAAATTATTTATAGGGCTGGGTCGGGATTTATTATAACAGGCCCGAAGGCAACTTGAGGTGGATCTTATTTTTGAGAACAAGCTTGAGGGATCTCGTCCTCGAGGGTTATTAATCCAGAAAATTATTGGCTAAATGGCCCGAGTTAAGTGGGATCCAATAAAACGCCACTTAACTCCTCCTGCACATGATAAATCAAATACACAATAGAGTAGCATAAAAACAGAGGACGAGTCCTAAACGGACCTGGTAGAAGCTCCAAATAGGTCCACGCGGCTAGGCGGCGAGCTCCTACACCGTTCCTACACAATCAAGCTAAAAGCTAACGCCCGCATGATGAATCACACATCCTATAGCATAGACACACAATCAACACAATCACGCGTCAATCATCACACATTCATCCTAAGTCAATCCTAGTGAGTTTTCAATCTACGTCTCATGAAATCAGGGTAATTAAGTAGTTCACCTAATTAATTCCTTACTTTTCATTTTAACACTCATCAATCAACCAATTTCATAATTTTTATTAAATTACACACAAACATACAGACACGTCAAAAACACAAAAATTCATCTAATTATCTAGTCTAACATGCTTCCCTAATAATTATCAAATTTAAGAATTTACGTCGAAGTAATTTATACCTCGCGTCGTCGAAAATCGGCGATGGCTAGGGCCGTTTAGTGGCTCGAAACTCGAATTCGGCACCTAGCGGCATCCGAAGTCCGATCAGATTGGACTGGGTGCGTTCGGCGGATGATCCGGCAAATTTCCCACGAACCCAATTTTTCGACGGTTCCGGCAATTTTCTGGCGATGATTCGGGACGGGGTAATCAGGGGGTCTATTGGCACCAGCTCGATGATGGCTGTCGACAGCGGCGTCGAAAGTGGGTGGCGGCAGCGGCGTGCTCCGATCGGGGCTGCGGTCGGGATGATGGGGGAAACGTCGGCAACGGCGAGGGGGTGGTCGTCGGGGTCACAATGGCGGCGGCACGGCCCGGACGGCGGCGAATCGACGAGGGAGGGCGTTGTGGCCTGTGGGGCGATTCCGGCTTCGTGGCGGCGAGACGGTGGCTAGGGTGGGTCGTGGCGGCACGGCGACTGCACGGCAGGGTGGGGTGGCGTTGATCGGCAGCTGTGTGGCATTGGCAGCGGTGGCGGCGGCAACCACAGTGGGCGGCAGTGGTAGGGTTTGGGTGAGGAAGTGTCGGGAGGGAGAAAAACACCCATAGTGGCAAACTCATAAATAAGTATTGACTCGATTCCTACTCGAGTCAAAATAATAATTAGTTCGTAATAAATTCTAAAAAAAATCTAGAAAAATATGGAAAAATCTTATAAAATAAAACAAACACAACAACATCCAAATGACATGCTATATAACTAAGAACCCACCCGAATACCATCTAACGCGTCCTAATGCGTTATTCGGCCTAAACTAATTCTACGGTCACAATACAAAAAAAATAAAATCATCAACTGTATACTCTCATATCTATTGATAACTCAGTCTGCTGATGCGTATCTCACGCTATCATCGATACTTGGGTATACAAGAACCCTCATAGCACGTGCACACGGTCGGCCTCGGCCCTGCACACATGTTCTGAAAGCTGAACCAACTCAGACCACGGTCGAACCGACCGGCTAACGATTATAAAACCCTGATTCAAGTCACGGGTTTTACAAGAATTTACCATCTATGATCATAAACACTCCCCTTTCTATCATTGAGAGACAATACAACTATTCCCTACTTAGACTTCGGTATCCAAATGCATATTGAGTTAAGTCGGTTCGTAATTCTCTAAACCTATTTTGTTTGGGCTGCCCATGACCATATCTTAATCGTGTAAGTAGTGCCCCTAACGGTACCTTAAAAAGTCTCCTTAAATTACCTCTCAAAACCTAGCAAACACTCTCTAGAACCCAAAAATATGCATTAGGGAATGTATATTTACAACCCATTTCATATGCAATGACATGACATACATCCACATACATGCACAACATTCAAAGAATATTTCAAGTCAAATGAAGCTTCAATTAGCAACTGGGACTATTACCCCTTTAATTACTTTATTTTAAGTAATTATCATGACTTAATCCTAGTAATTAACCATAAAACAAAAAGTCACATTTGGCCGACCAGCAACCTTTCGTCTCGACGTAAACACTCTTGCGCCTTGGTGCAAGCCTCTTGCCTTGCGGTCGTAACACTTTGCGTAACACTCTTGCCTTGGCTCAATCCCTTGTGCGATCACTGTTGTGTCTAGGCGCGCAAGCACCATTTTGAACATGATTTTCACATCCAAGCTTCCACAAACTTAATCACAACTCAATTCATAACATCCAAACGAGTTTATGTCTTTATTTAATTGATACCCAAGATGAATTTACATGGAATAATTCATTTTAACAATTTCTACCATTAAAGCATAATTTAACAAGATATTTTAATATAATCTTTCTACATGAATTAACTATCATGCTAACTTGATTATAAACATGTAGAACCTTCTAAAATCACAATACATCTATTTATCAACAACAATTCATCATAAAATAAAAAAGAATAAAAGTATAATCATAATTTAATTTAAACAAGAAATAAACATGCATAAATCATTTACTTTTCATATAAAAACACATTCAATGAGTTCAATATTTGAGAACTCAAGGAATCACACAATCACATTATCAAAACACACAAGATCCAAGATTTCTCTTCCCAAGAAACCATTCAAATTCATAGAAAATTAATATAATTATGAAACATACTTGTCCTATACATGAATTCTATTAAAAAATGATGATTTAATGAAGGAATTGAAGAAAAGAAGACAAAACATACCCCAAACTAGTCTCGTCCTCTCCCGTAATGACGCCCGAGAATTGTTAAGAGAGTGGACGATTGACCTTTCTCTACACTTATATACTAATTACACAATTGAATAGGGGTATTTTAGGTATTAAACACCAATTAATTAACTAAATCCTAATATGATTTGAATTTATCTAGAAGGAATAACTACTTCTTAATACTACCTTAATTAAAAGTTCCTAATCACCAAAATACATTTCCAAACTCTATTATTCACCATAATTTCATCATATTAAATTCTCTCTATTGTTTAGACTTGTAAAAAGTCAATTTTACGGGTTCACGTCATTATCTAATAACTCAATTGTAGGATCAACTTAAAACGGCCATATCTAACTTTCTAGAATTCCATTTTATCTGATTCCTTTTTGTTACATTTCATAGGATGTTTAGTTTATTTTTTATAAAAGTTCAGAATTGTCTAACATATATTCCAAGAGATGATTTTTTACGGAAAACATGATTGGTTTACTCAGTTTAGCCCAACTAAATTAATTTATTTAGTCAATAAAAGTTCAACCCAACCTAAGATCAACATTAGCTTTTTGTTTTCAAGACTAGATAGTGCACATATTATTCTTGTAGCATTCCCTTCTCTAAAAATATTTAGTTGCGTGTACTTTATATATATATATATATATATATATATATATTTGTTGAGTGTATTCTTAGAGCAAGACTTTGAAAAGATACCGAAGGAATGTGTTCTCGGTTTGGAGGGGTTGTAGGCCTTGTAGGGGCACTCAAAGGATCTCAGATTTGGATGTTTGATCTCTCAAAATGAGATCTGAGATCTATTATGGTCTTCAATTAAAGTTGGTGGATTTTAGAGTGAGATTCGACATAGGGTATAGATTAATTTGGAGAGGGTTCCTATCATTTGGTACTCGTGGGAGAGGAAGAAATTGTTCATTGTGAGGAGATGGCACTTAACATTGGATTCTAAGTAAAATCGTCAATCTTGTGTGGTTGTTTTACTAAGAATAACACTTGTTGGTTCCTCAAGTTTTATATCCTTTCTATTTGATTTGTATTAGGAGAGGTCATTCAATCAAGAAAAATTTGTAACTTTAATTAATCTTATCATAGTGTAAGATTTGGATAGACAAAATGCATCGTGGTTTCCTTCCTTCATCTTGGGGAAGATTCCAATGTAATATTAGTATGTGCTCTATCTATTATGGTTTGTTTATTTATTTTATTTTGTCCAAACACAAGGGAATTGAGATTTGGTAATTGAAAATCCCAATAAGATGTATATATGAGATTGGTTTGTAATTGTGAGTGATTGAAAGTTCGTTTAGACCTTCCCCTTCTGTACATGATGAAGCATAATGATAAGGTATGTCTATATGTTTATATATATATATATGTTCTTACAAATTATCATTGGGCCCAAGGTCTTCTTCAAAGATCTATGTGGAACAACTATAATTTTCTCTTTACCGTTGGAATACCTTGAATGTCAATATATAGTAATCTTCCTTCGTGAAGGTCAATAGCCAACAATCTCTCCTTCAGGGTAGGCAAACACTATCTTTAGGTGGAACTCGTGAAGGCCAATTATGCTGAGCAAACACCAAGGTTCGATTTTCAATTGTCTCTTAATCTAAAAGCTAGTTCAAAGCATAAGGTTTTCCTATTAATTTATATACATGACATTCTCGTCTTCCACGTCCAATAGACTAACCAAACATCATCATCTATTGTATCTTATTAATAACTCTTAAAAAGGGCATTTTTAGGGGGTTACATCTTTTCATTCTCAAGATCCAACCAATCACCATTCATCACGTCGAATACATATCGGGATAAAATTCAATATATTAGTAGGATTGATGTTTATAATTTTTCAACATACTTAATTGCTTTTGAATGCCCCACAGGTAGCTTATATCAACTCGGCTTAGGTTATCCAACTATGTGTGTTTGGTTCGAAGAGGTCGGGATCATAGTGGTGACATGTACAATGGAAAGATAATATTGAGCCCACACTGGTCCCCTAGAATTTGGAGTAACTATTCCCATAAGAGCTGATTGCCTCTCACTAGAAATCACTAATCTAGCCTTGGTATATCGAGTGAAATCAGGTCTAACCATCTAAATCTGTGGTTAAAGGTAATCTAGCTCATCCTTGATGTGTTGATGCTTTTGTCTGTCGAAGAGTAACCAACAATACTATTGAGACATACATACACTAGTGGAAGAAGGGGAGGCGGTGAAGTGTCCATGGGATTGTAGATCCACCTTGATACTCATCCTCATCCACTGCTATCTCATGGAAGTGGTCCATCTCAAATCATTTGTCCAAACTCTCATCTGTGCTCCAAGTACTTCAATGACGCCACTGTCATAGCCACATCCTTCATCTACATGCATCTATCTAAAGGTCCAAGTTCTCCAAAGTAGGCCTCAAACTATGCCTAATGGATCTATCTAGGCACACAGTGGTCCATGCTCATGTGTTACATAACTATGTGAATATCTTCATACTCCAAGCTCCCTACTTGTGTTATCTTCAATAACTCTATCTCACAATATACACCATGTCCCAAGGAAGACTGATGTGGTGGCATGCAAATAATAGGCAAGTGCTCTAGTGTGGTCAGCAAAATTCTTGGTACTCCCGGTCAGCATCCAACTTAACCTCTGTTAACTTAACATATGGACACTATTAGTTGTCTAAATCTCTAGCATAGAAAAAGACAAGGCGTGTCTCTAAGCTTATTATGACATCCATGCTGGCATCTACTGAAATAATTATCTCATATCCATCTCATAACTTCTCTAACCATAAATACTAAAACATCCACTACTTAGGTCTAACTGAGTACACAATCTAAAATTTAAAAAACAACCAAAATGAATACCTGCTAGCCTGGCTAAGGACAACTCCACAGACTTGGCTCAAAATAAAAATCTTTCATCTCCATCGACCAAAACATGGCTCTGATACCAACTTATAACACCCCAATTTTGATTCATCTAAGAACCGAATTAGAAATATTATGAACGAATCAAGTCATGTTTAAAGTTGTTCGTCGGTAAGACTCGATTGATAAAATATATCAAAACAACCTGCTTGGTGTCATAAGAATGAAAGACATTATTAAATATGTATCAAAATGCATCAAGTATAAATAAAAGTAAGAAAGAAAATAACTGCAATGAGTTCAAGTGTGTGTAACATTTATCAGTTTTCTCACCAAAGTCAACTAAAGATTGGAAGACCTACATATATAATATGAAAAATGTAAGTAACGGGCGTTACTGGTCTAAAAAATAACTAGTATAAATTGGCAAATGGGTATTCCATTACCCACGAATATTTATAAAATTTTAGACTTGCCTCACACTGGACGGTAAACAAACATACTTAAACAAGTGTCAGCTCACGTGCATGGCTAATATTCATATTCATATATTCAATGCTTACACCCTCACATCCTCCATATTACACCCGCCAGGGTACTTGAGTGGCAAAAGGAATGGTTAAGTTAATGCCACAAATTTTGAAAATGTACTGCGCTACGCAGTACCCTCATACACTGCACTACCTCAGGGTTTGAAGGAGTATTAGTGCGATGCATACATATCTTCATACCGCTCATTCTCTTATTCGTGAAATCCGTAAAAATAGGTGTACTTATATAATAGGTTTAGGGAAGAGGCTTGTATCATATCTTTCTAGAGCTTTAGTTCAAAAAATCAAGGGATCTCATCCTTGTAGTTTTATTAAACATGTGTAAACAATATAGCTAAATGGCTTGACATCGGAGGGATCTGATAAAAAACCAAGGATTCCGTCCTACGTCTAAAATAATATTAAACTCTATACGTTGGGAGTTAAGAAGAGAAGGAGAGTCCTATGACCTGTGGTCCAAGCTCCAAGCGTATTTGCATATCTATGGTGAGCTCATACATCGAAACCCACTCCTAAGTAAATTACTAACATCTCTATATAATGCATGCTCGTGGTGTGTGTTTCATATCATCAATACATCCTAATAAAGAAAACAATGCTAACAAACCTACAACTAACATGTGGCACAAATATCAAGACATAATAATAATAAATAAAAAATAAATAAACAAAGAATCCACTCATAGATATTTCGATTAATAATAAATACATGAACATAAATAATACTCTAATCGTAATATAATAATATAATTATACTATATAAATACACGGGTAAATATGAGTAAATATCATATACACTCGTGTTAGTAAGCGTATAAATAATTAAATAATTAAATAATTAAGTAAATTATAATTCAATAAATAAATATATAACCAAATTGTTAATCCTCATTAATCATGAATAATAATAATATCATAGTTATACAATATAAGAATATATAATTAAACACAATTACATAATAACGTGCACGTAATGAATGAATATATATATATATATATATGGAAAAAGATACCCTAGGAGCGATTGCAGGAAAAATTTCCTGCAGTCTCCCCGATTTGGGCCATCGGATATAATTTGACGGTCCAGATCTATTTTCTTAAAAATAAAAACTTCCCTTCCTCCCACCACTATTGTGCTCCCCTGCCTCCGCCCTCAGCCGCACTCATGCCCTCGCGCCCCCATCCATGTTGCAGATGACCTCTGCCACAACCATGCTCGACGTGCCGCCGCCGTTCCAAGCATGGGCGTGGAGAGGAGGAACGCAGTGGCACGTCGAGTGTGGGCGCGATGGAGGTCATCGGCGTGGTGGAGCGGGCGGGGTCGAGTGGGCATTGAGGCAAGCGGGGTTGCGAGGGTGCGGCGGCACAGGCAGGGTTGCAAGGGGGAGGGCGGGGCACACTAAGGGGGCACGACGAGCAGGTCGTGAGGGGGCGGGGTCACCAGGGTTCACGGTGCGGCGGCACAAGGGGTTGCGAGGGGCCACGGCGGTGCGGGCGTCGTGAGGAGGAGCGGCGTGGAGGAGGGCCCTTAATCTCCTTATGATCAGAGGGTTTAGATTAAGGGCAATCGCAAGAAATTTTCCTGCAATCACCCCCGGCTAGCCTAACTCTCTCTATATATATATATATATCCAATTTAGCAACATAACGAGATTAATATTCATAAGTAAATATAACATTAATAATAATAAGTAATCATATAAACATGCAATATAATCAATAAATACACGAATAACATGAAATGAATAATAATAAATAAATAAATAAAGAAAAATAATTATAACATCCAAATGTGCTAAATCATGGCAATATGCATTTAAACTAAAATAAAGGTTATCGAATTACCGAAAATGGTGCAAGAATGGACAAAAACGGTCTGAAAATGAGCTAAATTGGACTAAACCGAGTTGAATTAGACCGAATCGAATGGGCTGAACCAACCCAACCTGGTCTGGGTTGACAAGAAAATGGGCTTGGTTGACTGGGTGGACCTAGATTGGATTGGCGGATTCAGACATTGGCTGGCGGGCTGGTGAATAAGATCAAGCAGGCAGACGTGGATGCGAGCACGAATGCGGGCGGGTGAATGCGATGTGGGTAAACGGGCTGGACGGGGAGCAGCATTGCTTGTCACCGGAAAATGTTGTTGGCGGCGCGGCTAGGGTCGCCGCCAGTTGGGATCGACGGCCCATGCAACGAGGAGCATGTTGGTGGTGGTGGTTGGCGGCGAATAAACATATGGGATCAATGGCTCAGATCTTGCCATGTGGCATGATCTGAACGTCTGATAACTCGTGGTCTAGTGCGACCAACTTATTAGTATATGCAATATACATATGGATGGAAAGCTCGGATCGAGATTGTCTAAAGTTAAAACTGACTCGGGTCTTAAAATGAGACTCTATAGGCAAGAATCGAGTTGAGAAAGCTAAATGGGCATCAGCCCTGAACTCAAGCAAGTGAAAATCTTCGACTCAATCAAGTTGGGCCGACAGGGGCATAATCTGATGATTTAAAATCCCTAAGATGCATGCAATGAGATACCCTAAAAATCCAAAATGGACACTAAATACT
The DNA here is from genome assembly GCA_033002965.1 of Piper betle. Taxonomy (NCBI): domain Eukaryota; kingdom Viridiplantae; phylum Streptophyta; class Magnoliopsida; order Piperales; family Piperaceae; genus Piper; species Piper betle. Next base: position 981 of record JAURVB010010418.1, on the reverse strand, counting down.
GCAACGACCTAGATCTAGGCTTAAAACCCTGGCTGATATATACAAACAAATCTATATACCTTGGTATATACTGATAACTCATGCTCTTATCAGATGCATGTCAGGCATACTTAGCCATTATAACATGCTCATATGGTCATCTGGGCCCATACTCATAGTCTGAAAACTAGTCTAGTTCGAGCTCTCTTGAATCAACTCAATATGGACCCGAAAAAGAAAAACTACAATCGGGTAAAACTCTAACCTAAAGTTGGGGTTTACAGTTTGGTGCTTGTGGGAGAGGAAGAAATTGCTCATTGTGAGGCGATGACACTTAACATTGGATTCTACGTAAAATTGTCAATCTTGTGTGGTTGTTTTACTAAGAATCACACTTGTCGGCTCCTCAAGTTTTATATCCTTTGTATTTGATTTGTATTAGGAGAGGTTATTCAATCAAGAAAAACTTGTAACTTTAAGTAATCATAACATAGTGTAAGATTTGGATACGCATAGTGCCTCGTGGTTTCCTTCCTTCATCTTGGGGAAGGTTCCTACGTAATATTAGTATGTGCTCTATTTTTTATGGTTTGTTTATTATTATATATTTTATTTTGTCTAAACACAAGGGAATTGAGATTTGGTGATTGAAAATCCTAACAAGATGTATATATAAGATTGGTTTGAAATTGTGACTGATTGAAAGTCCGTTTAGACCTTCCCCTTTTGTACATAATGATGGAACAAACCCGATAATTTTCCCTTTACACATTAGAATACCTTGAGTGTTAATATATAATAATCTTTCTTCACAAAGGTCAATAGCCAACAATCTCTCTTCCGAGGTGAGCAAACACCATTTTAAGGTGGACTCTGTGACAGCCAATCATGCCGAGCAAACACCAAGGTCAATTGTTAATTGTCTCTTAATCTAAAAGCTAGTTCAAGGTATAAAGTTTTCCTATTAATAAACACATGACATTCTCATCTTCTGTGACCAAT
>JAURVB010010417.1:0-26766 GCA_033002965.1 Piper betle | reverse complement strand
TGGCGGCGACGGTCGCCGGCGGCGCGATCGGCCACGCGAAGCGCAACGCGGCCGCGGCGTCTGGCGCGGCGTTCCGCGCGTCGCGGCGGTCCGCATGGGGGCCGGACCTGGTCGGGGCGGCAGGGCGACGCCGTGGCCGGGCTGGGCGGCGTCGATCGGCGGCCAGGCGGCGCCGGCCGTGGCGGCGGTGGCGCGCGAACAGGGGCGGCGCGGGCGAGGGTTTGGGCGCGGGGAAGAAAAAGTCGGGGTGAAAATGGGTGGCAAACTCGTAAATAATACTTGACTCGTCTCCGGCTCGAGTCAAGTATCATAACTAACTCGTATTAAATCCTAAAAAAATTCATAAAAATCGGGAAAAATCCCGTAAAATCAAACAACACCAAAAAAATTATAATGGTATGCTCTAGAACTATCAACCCACCCAAACTGCCCGAACGCGTCCTAACGCGGTAAACGGCCTAATACTAATTCTACGATCCACTATATATAAAAATAAAAAAAAATGACTGGCATACTCTTATATATCTGATAACTCATTCTGTTCTGCTGTGTTCATGACGTTATCATCATATACTTGGGTACGCATGACCCTCATAGCTCATACACGCGACTGGCGTCGGCTCGGTACACGTGTCCTGAAACTGACTCAACTCGAAAAAATAACGGTCGACCCGACCGGTTCTGAATATAAAACCCTAACTCGAATCGTGGGTTTTACGAGCAGGAGGATCGGGGGATGGGGCCGGCAAAGGAGGGGGGGAATGGGGAGGCGTGGGGGTCAGTCTGGGCTAGGGGGAGGCTGCGTCAATCGGCGGCATGGCAGCCAGAGGATGCTTCTATGACGTGCTAAGAGAATTGGGAAGAAATAAATGGTCGGTGACATTTTCGTAATTAAAAATTGACTCGACTCTGACTCATATAAAAAATAACAACTAATTGTAAATAATAATAAAAAATCCAAAAATATATCATAAAATATCATAAAATATAATGCATACCATAACATCAAAATAATATATTTTACAACTAATAATCCACTCAATTTTAACTAATTCAAGTGAACCGATTTTTGTCTGATTTTTAATGAACCAGTCTGATTCAATGACTCCCTTCTAATCCGATTAAACATCGTATTTCAATTTTTGTAATTATAATTAAAGGATGGCCTAGAGGAACTTTTTAACGGCTTGAAGAGGGTAGCAAAACGTGCAAAGAGGAGAGATTTGAATCAAGAAAGAAGATGGCTTCTTTGAAATGTTTTACCTTTTCTTTTCTTATGTTCTTCCAAACTTGTAATGGCTTTGGTGTTGATAATGCATTTCATGATGTATATTGATTATTTTATGGATCAGTAGATTTTATTGTCTAGTTGTGGAGATTAATAAAGTTTATATCTTCTCTATATTTGATTGATGTTTATAAATTGTTTAATCTGTTTTATTATAAAATAACCATAAAATATCACCAACTTTTAAATCTGCCATCCATTTAAATCATATGGATCTAATTTTTTTGATATTAACAGAAAACGCCGTCATCGTTCAACTGTCTCTGTAATCCAAGAGCAGATGGTAAAGTAAACTCATAGAAATATCAGCGACAACTAATCCTAATTATTCTCCTTATTATAATGATAATAATAATTTGATCTTCTATTGTCTAGAGCTCTAATTGCATTCAGAAATTTAAAAAAAGGATTTACCATAAACAGAGAAATCTATTTTCAATACTCGAGTTAATTGATGAGTTGATTCCTGTATAGGATAGACATATTTGCACATCTTAATTAGCCAATGTGGGGTTGTTGATAATGAACGACACGGATTCTGAATACATTAGATTAAAGTTGTTAAAATTTTGTAATGGTTAGAAAGATAAATTACAAATAAATTTGAAGCCCTTGGTTTAGCAATCCACAAGAATAGACGGAAATAATTGAAATAAGTAAGGGGAAGTTATTAGCCCCATGTCTTAAGTCAAGAGAAGTGAGAGACATCTTTGGTAGACAAGTGATATAATTTAATTACTAGTTTAGTCTTTTAATTAAAAACATAAAATCCATTGTTTGCTTTACATTTGCTTGTCTGAATTGAAATGAAATAGTCTTGATAAATAATTAGATTTAATAAAATATTTCGGTAAGAACGATTTTTAGTCTTCCCTACATTACTTGTTTTGATATATATACTTGCGTGAATGACTTATCCCTCGATTAAATCCTACGGCTTCCTTGACATCCGGGTAAACGGTCAGGTTGATTTAATTTTATTAATTTTATCTTTATTAATTTAATTTCTAATTTTGATATTACTTAAAACTTTTACATCTTGTATGTAAAATATTGGAAACTTTATAACTTTATTTCCAGTAGAAGTAAAGGCCTGTGCCTACAGCCGACATGGCCGTATGAACCATGCATGGAGCAGGCGAACTCAAAAGCGTTACCATCTGCAAGCTGCAGCATCAAAGTGAGTTCTTATCAATCTGCTTCAGTTTCTGTCTGTTCTTGTGCTGGTCGCTCTCTATTTGCGGACTTGTCGCCCTGCCGTGGCCGAACTTCGGAGGTTGTGCCATGGCGGACCTCACATACCAAGTATTAGCCTTCGTCAAACAATAAATAGGACATTATGTTGACAAAGAAGACCACTTTCTTTTTCTTCTTCCTTCCGATGCAAGGCGATGCTGCTGGTCAGTTATCACGGCGTCGACCACGGACTTAACTACCAGCCGTCTCTATGTGAACGTCACTTGTTCAAGTTTGAAGAAATTTGATCCCCAACATGCTAGCTCTGTCCCTCGCCCAATGCCAAAAGATTACCCAGCGTACCAATTCAGTCCTTGCACGATTGGCCTTCTCCGACCACAATCATGTTGCTGGCCGTCGTCGTCTTCCTCTTCTTGCACCCTTTCCCGGCTTCTGTCGCAGATTCTTCCTCTAACTCCCCCACGCCGGCGTTGCTTCGCCGATTCTGTGGCGATGTCCTTGCCAACGATCCTCAGGAGTTCGATGTCAACTTCGTTGACACCATGCAGACGGTTGCCCGCCAGGTATCAGACGTCGGCTTCGGCTTCGCCACCTCCGGTAACGGCACCTCCGAGCAGGTGTACGGCATGGGCCAGTGCTTCGGCTACCTCTCCCCCATCGACTGCCGGCTCTGCTACGCCGAGAGCAGGGTGCAGCTGCCGGCGTGCTTGCCGGCCGTCTTGGCCAGGGTCTTCCTCGAGGGCTGCTTCTTGGCCTACGCCGGCCACAACTTCTCGGCCCAAACTGTGGATCAGTTCGACGACTCTCTGTGTGGGGCGGCCAACGTTTCGGGTGATGCCGGCAGCTTTGGATCGGCAGTGAGTGGCTTGGTAAGGAACTTGTCCTCGGAGGCATCGGGGCGGAGCAATTACTACGTTGTCGGTAGCGGTAAGGCATCTTCAAAAGTGGAGATTTTTGGGATGGCGCAGTGCTGGAGGTCGCTCAATGCAACCGGTTGCCAGACTTGCTTGGAAGATGCGAGGAGGAGAGCTTTAGGGTGTCTACCTGCTTCTGATGGCAGGGCTCTCAATGCTGGCTGCTATGTTAGGTACTCCACACAAAGTTTCTATAAAGCAACACTGCATTCCAGTGGCAAGTCCTCTGGTAATTATACTTCTTCATTTTTCTTTTTAATCTTTTCTGATGTTCTTCATATATTCGTTTTTCTTCGCTTTGGAGTATGCTTTCTTGTTCAATTCTATTCATTCATAGTTGTTTTATGGTAAAAAATTGGCCCCTCGTGCGGGGAGATAGTTTGATGGTAGTTACAATAATAGGGTGAATTGCTTCATTGGCGACACTTTTGTCCTCAACTTGTTCAGTGTTTGTGGTATGGAGAGAGAAAGGAATTGGGATTGTTTGTGTGATTTGGGTAGATTTTCAAAAGGGATTTTGATAAATGACTTGTGCTAATTGATGAGGTACGTACGTAGATGGTTCATAGAGTTCGGATCACAGGCACGTACTTACTTGTTAATTACCAAGCTTATTGCCTCTTTGTTTGCCAATTGGAAATCAATCAGTTCAGAAACTGAATATGGTGCATTAACTGAAGTGAATTTGAAAAAAATAACCGTTTTCATGCAAAGTGGTAGGGAAAGAACGTACAAGCCTGGTAATTATCGGGCACGTACGTGCCTATGATCCCAGCTCTGCTTCATAGGGATAATAACACTGTCTCGCTCCATCTTGTGACTCAGCTTTTCGCCGTAGATTGGGGGTTGCTCTTGGTTGCGTTGCAGCTTCACTGTTGGTTATTCTTGGAGCTGTCATATGGACAAGAACTTCAAAAGCTAGAAAACATGGTAGTGAAGCTGATTAAATTTTGAACTATCTTAAGTTTACTGTGAAAGTAGGTTTTTGAAGTGATGATTTCTTTTCCAGAATATTCAGACAGGGATCGCATATTGGAATTTCTTAGATCCATTTCAGAATCCCACCTCTGTTTCAAGTATGAAGATCTCGTTACAGCCACAGGTAATTTTGATCAAAGAAATAAGCTTGGACAAGGTGGCTTTGGTTCTGTTTACAAGGTAATTATTATAATGGCTTAAAAATTCAATTGGTCTACTTTACATCTTTGTAACATGGTAGCTTTCCTGTTTATTACTCTCTGGCAGGGAGTTTTAGGAGATGGAAGAGCGATAGCAGTGAAGCGGTTGTTTTTCAACACTAGGCAGTGGGTGGATCAGTTCTTCAACGAAGTTAACCTTATAAGTCAAGTCCAGCACAAGAATCTTGTTAAGCTTTTTGGTTGCAGCATTGAAGGACCTGAGAGTCTTCTCGTCTATGAATACCATCCCAACACTAGCCTTGATCAATACTTATTTGGTATAGATAAGACACCTACTTTATGAATATTTTAACTTGTTGACATAGTGAACTAATTTGGCTTTCTTTTCAACTTCACAATAGATGCTTTCAAGAAGAAGGAATTAATTTGGCCAAGGAGGTATAATATTATTCTCGGTACAGCAGAGGGGCTGGCATACCTCCATGAAGCTTCTCAGATAAAAATTATCCACAGAGATATCAAAGCAAGCAATATACTTTTGGATGAGAAATTTAGAGCCAAGATCTCCGATTTTGGTCTGGCACGCTATATCGGAGAGGATCAGAGCCATTTGAGTACTGGTCTAGCAGGAACTTTGTAAACACCTTGCTTTGTTTTACTCTCAAACTTTTGCTTCCCCATTTGCTTTGATTGGATGTTAATCTGTTTATTCTTTCAGAGGATATATGGCTCCCGAATATGTTGTTCATGGACAGTTAACAGAAAAAGCTGACGTCTACAGCTACGGAATACTCGTTTTGGAGGTAATTACTGGTCGAAAAAATAGTTCCCTGCCAACATCTGAAGGAAACTCACTCATGGCTGTGGTAATTCTCCTGTCTCATGGTGGAAATTTGTGAGATTTATTCCAAATTGCATTATGATGTATAATTTTACCTTCAACTCTTGTTATAGATATGGAACCATTATAAATCGAAGACTCTGATTGAACTCCTAGATCCTGATCTTCATGATGAATGCTCTGAAGAGGAAGCTCAAAACATGTTTCATGTTGGTCTTTTATGTACGCAAGCATCTCCGAATCTTCGGCCTCCTATGTGGAAAGTGGTTGAAATGTTATCTGCTTCATCTCGGAGCCTTCCCCTTCCTACTCAGCCACCTTTTATCAATTTAAATGGTGGAGAGTTCAGGAGTGATGGGTCAGAAACCTCCTCTTCTAATATTCCTGTCTCAATGAACCAGATATCCATCAGCATCAATTGTGGAAGGTAATTGATTTCGAATTTCGACTTTGTATAGAACCGGCAATTTTGAAAAAAAGGAGAGAAACTACTCAATGAATAGAAGAAAAATGTTCAAAATGTATTCTTACATTTAGTTCTAAAAGATTCATTCAATTGCAGTGATTTTAAAAATATAATTTGAGCATTTATAAATGTTTTCCCTTTCTTGCTGTTTCATAATCATTTGGTTGTAATTTTAAATTGCCACTAATTACAAAGAACAAATTCGGTGTACTGCGTGTAGCAACTTCTTTATTTTGAGCTTCTTCTATTTTTTATTTTAAAGTTATAAGAAATCTTGACATCGTCATTTGTAAAATATGATTCTAAGTTTAGCTTCTTTGAGCCATTCCTTGAGAACTAACTTAGAAATATTAGCAGTCAGATATCAATGTCTGAATCTTCTATTCTTCACCTAACACATGGCTGGTTGATTTCCTGCTCTTGCAAAGAGAATTTTCTGTTTTCTGTTAAAAAAAACAGAAAAAAAGAATTATCTGTTCCTTATGTAGGAAAACGCCTCAAAAACAAGTATTCTTGGAAGCCTACCGTGTAAAGGTTGACAATTTGGTTTGCGATAATTAAAGGTAGTGAAGATTTATTAGAGTACATGGTCATGCCTGCTTTACTATATTTATTATATTACTCTATATGAATGAAGGTAATAAAATAGAAATGTTTGACCATTTCTGGCTCTCAAATCATCTGACGACGTTGATCCATGTAGATGGACATGATTTGGTAATTAGCATAGCCATGGCCTTCGGTTTTTTTTATTCAAATTAAAGGGCGATGTGGGGGTTGATGAAATAATACACTTGTGTAAAGAGATGAGAAACACCAAAAACTTCTGCGGCTTGCTTATTTTTTGCAGGTGATCTTCATTAACCTAATATCGCAATTCTTAGTGTAAGAGCATTGCTATATTTATGTGTGTGTGGGAGGGTATTGTTTTGCTTCGAATAACTTTAAGCCCTCGCTTATTTTTTTACCAAGTTTCGATCATAGTGTAGACACGGGTGTAAAATTGCGTGACCATCAAAACATTTTCTGGTTGAATGCCATACATGGTTGCTTCTTATTTGAGCTTGTCTTTCTCATTAGCCAGAAGAATAAATATGAACTATGCACATGAATCTTCGTATGTCCCATAGTTGACACCTAATCATTGAATTAATCTACCCTGAAGTGGGGTACAATTCTATAATAAAAGGATTGAAGTTCATATTGAAATTTATACGTAGCCATAACAAAAGCACTGATCTTCTAAAAATTATAAGGCTCCGCTTATTTGTTAGTATAAACGAAAAAATTAATAAAATTTATGTATAATCATGACAAAATATTGATCTTTCACTAGAAAGTTATTTATTTTTAGACTATTTTGTGGTAAAAATGCAAGTAAAATTTTTACCAAGGTAGAAATTTCATCACAATAAAAGTTCATATAAAATACACAATAAAGAAGGGGAAATATTTTTATAATTAAAAATTTTCTTACATTTGACATTTTTTGTATCAACCAAATAAGCAAATAATCTCTTAATATATTAGTATTGAGTTGATTAGATAATCTTAAGCGAACTAATTACTAGGTCCATAATGAACATATAACATGTACTTGCAGTTCTAGTCTGCATGCAAAAAGAAATGAAGAACAAGCGGACAATTTTTTTAAGAACAAGTGGACAATAAATCAACTCTTTCTCGAGTTCCCGACAATTAGACAAACCATAATGTACATGCGATTGAAGGAAACAAATCAGTTTGGAGCTCTACAATACGAGAGAGGTTGGCATAATTATATATTGCACTGGTTAGCAGGGAATTGAAAGCCATATATATAATATATATATTAATTTACCAAAAGCTCAAAGCTTCTTATTGAAGCTTCTGCAACATCATTTGCATATCACTCTGCGCATGATAGCATGCATGGGATAGCAGTGAACCGTCTAATTAGATGAACTACACGAGAAACTAGAATTGAAATAAAAAATTTTAAAAGAAATAAATGGTTATGGATTACTTCCTCTTAGACCATCTCGGCAATGGCCAAGCAATTGCTACCGATCTTGCTCAACATATCATTGAAAGAAGCAATGGGCGATCTGACGCCCGGGAGCTCCATGAACCCGTCCTCGCACGTCTCGTAGTCCGACATCACCGCGCTCATCATGATGTTCACAGTGCTCTTGTCGCCGGCGACGAGTGCGGCCCTGGCCTGGTCGATGTTGTCCTGCGCGTCGGCATAGTTATCCTTGCACACCCCAAGGATTGCCGACATGATGGGCAGGGTGAGCGGGTTGGCTATGAGCGTCGTCACGAAGGCGGCCGCCTTGCTTGTGTGGTCGAAGCAGGCGGTCATGTGGGCTTCCAAAACGGAGCGGGGAGTGATCGAGGAAGCACCCTTCAAGTACGACTTGAGCATGTTGTCGCACAAGACAGGGTTGTCGGTGCGGGAGCAGATGGCCTTGAGGGAGGCGCTCCGGTCGACCGGCGGCGGGCTTCGGCCGGGAGGCGGGGATGGGACAACGACGGCGCGGGGAGACGGCGGTGGGCTTTGGGAGGGATGTGGGGATGGGACGAGGGAGCCGGGAGGCGGCGGCGGCGGTGCTTGGACAGGCCGGCGGCCGGTGGAAGTGTTGTTCCTCGGGACGCAAAGAGCAGAGGAAGGGGAGAAGAGGAGGAAGGAATGGAAGATGGCGAAGAGGAAGAGAGGCCCCATTGTCATCGTCGTCGGCGTTGAGTGGTAGGCGAGACAGTAGGGCGGAGAATGATGCAAGAAGAAGAGCTCTAAAGAGGGAAATTGGAACGAAGTAAAAGATGGGAATCATTATCACACATAATTAAGGTTCCAGCGCAGTTGGTGGACCCAGAGTTGCAGAAATCGGCCGATTCCGTGCGGAATCGGCCGATTTAAATCGGATCGGCGTCGCGCCGATCCGATTTCGGGGCCGAATCGGGCGGCCCCGAATCGGCCCCGGAATCGGCTGAGTTCGGCCGATTCCGACCGATTTAAATCGGAATCGGAATCGGCCGATTTAAATCGGAATCGGTTTTTTAGGAAATTACCAAAATACCCTAGGTATGATTTTTATTAAATTATTTAAGCATGGGTAAAATGGTAATTTGGATTTTAAAAACCTAAAATCAAACCCGCTCCCCCGACACCGCCGCCGCTCGTCCGCCCGCCGCCGCCCGGTTTCCGCCTCCGCCGTGCCGCCCCGACTCCGCGCTCGCCGCCGACCGGGCTGCCGACCTCGCCGCCGACCTCGCAACGTCGCCGCCCACCCGTGGCCGGACCGAATCGGGCACGCACGAATCGCCGCCGACTCCGCCGCCGGCTCCGGGCCGCCGACGGTTCGTCCGGCCGGGCTGCCGACATCGCCGCCGCGAGACTCGCCGCCGACCGGGCCGCCGGTGGCGGCGGGGGTAAAAATCGCACGGTGGCATTCTTGTAATTAAAAGTTGACTCGAGTCTAACTCGAGTCAAAAATAATAATTAATTCGAAATAATTTAAAAAAATCTTAAAAAATATTTAAAAATATCAAAAACTATAATACACAGAATAATATCAAAATAACATCAATACTTAATTTTAATATATTTATATTATAAATTGTCAAATTATTATATATAACTGATTAAATTAATTTGGACCGATTCAACTGAACCGATTCCTGGCCGATTCAGACCGATTCCGATTCCGATTCCGATTCACTGGAAAACCGATTCCGATTCCGATTCCGATTTATGCAACCATGGGTGGACCATGCAATCAATATTAGCTTGGAGGGATTACAGCCTTTCTTATTTAACCGATTACGTGCTAATTTGAGTTTAACCGGTGCAATTGCAATTTAATTTGTGTCCCCATTTATTCGTGTGGGGGGGGGGGCATGAGATTGGATCATTCCGTGTTTAGGTTGAGACTCTGGTACTGATCAGCGAGAATAGTCCCACATCCATCCATAATAGATAAGAGTGGAGACTTTTAAAATTAAGATTTAGGCTCTCTAAAGTGGCTAACTAGTTATTTTTAGGTCTCAAAGCTTCTTATGCATCATAACCACTGATTCATGGGTTTAAATATCCTTGTCGTATCTAACCTAATAAGTATTGCAGAGGTTTATTAAAGCCTAAAAAGCAGAAAGCGAGATGTTAGTGCAAAAGTTTGTTAAAACCCAAAGTGACAAACCCAATAAGTGATAGAAAAAAGATGACTTATCATGCGGTGTACTAAACAGCACTCATAAACCTCCATATTCTCCAGGTGTGAGGAACTCAAATTTAACAGGATTTCAGGATTTCTCGGGAATGAATAGTTCGCTCACTAATCCAAAACCCGCTTTAATTGGCACGTGTACCCACTCATGATACGTAAGAGTCGATTTTTCCTCATAAATTATATACATAGTCCTAGAAAAAGGACTTAAACAATAGGCCCGATGGAAACTTGTGGTGGATCTTGTTTTCAAAAACATACTTGAGGGATATATCCTCGAGGGTTATTAATCTGAAAAATTGGTTGATTAAATGGTCCGAGTTAAGTGAGATCTGATAAAATGCCACTTAACTCGTCCTACAAATAATAAAATAATATACAATAGAATAAAGTGTAAAATAAAAAACGAATCCTAAATAGACCTGGTAGAAGCTCCAATCATGTCTACACGCCTAGGCAGCGAGCTCATACTCCGTACCGACACATCAAATCTAGAAACTAACACTCACTCATAATGCATTCACATATCTTATAGCATACCCATATCAATCATACATCAATTACACATAAGTTTTCCTATGCTACGTTATATTAGATTGCAATAATTACTTAGTTTATCTAATTAGTTCCGTACCACTTGTTTTCATAAACTTCAATCAAGCAAATTTCATATTTTTCTTTATAATAAAATAACAAACTTGTCAATTCATTAATCCTATCATATTGTGCTAATAATTGTCACCCTTAATAAATTAAGTTAGAGTTAATTATACCTCGCATCATCGGTAATCGGTGACAACTAGGGTACATCGTGTGTCTCAGAGCTTGAATTTGGCACTCGATAGCGTCCAAAGTTCGATTGGGTTTGACTTGATGAGTTCGGCGAATGATCCGGCTGGGATGGGCGGCACTGGGCTTTGCTCTGGTCGGAAAAGATTGCAAGAGAGTCAATGATGTTAAGGCGATGGCAGCAGCGACGACCACCGTCGGCGAAATCGGCTATAGGTAAAGGGTGGCGTCGAGGGTTTTGTATATAAAAGGTGTTTGTGGGGGGGGGGGGGGAGAAAACGAGTGGTCGGGGGGAGAAGACGAGTGGTCAGGGAGAAGGTCGGGGGTTGTCTTGTAAATAGAGCTTGACTCGACTCCGGTTTCAAATAAAAAATAATAACTAACTTGTAATAATTTCTTAAAAAAATCCAGGAAAAATAGGGAAAAATCTCGTTGAACATAATTATAATGCCTCAAATCCAGTTTACGCTCCGAAACCAAACCAAAATATCACTGGTCCTAGTTAGGTCAGCTAACCCAAACCCAACCCTAAGATCTACTCTCGGTGTCTCGAGATGAAAGATGTCTATCGCTATGCATGAATGAATGGACAAAAATAAACCTAACATGCTATTACACGGATGACATGACAACTAATTTGCATACCAAAATAACTACAATAAAATCAATAAAAATCATAAAATAAGACGAACTAAGTTACCCTTAAAAGTGCAATTAAGGTCCACCCTATCAAATCAATATATATAATTTGTTATGCCATGATATTTGCACAAAATTCTAATCTACTAAATAATTCATTCTAAATCTTGGGTCTTGACCAATCTGTGCATTTTAATTACTTTTCAATCATATGAATTCAATTGTCATACCTTATATCATATTATTCTTAATATAAAGACAAAATAAAAAAACATTAACATTCTATCCTATGACCTGTGTGTATGCAAGAGAATCACTGCTCCTCTGTCCTCGGTAGCTCATCCTACTCATGATGATCACTTACATATATTATAAAAACACGTCAGTAATGAGTGTTACTGGTCCAAAAATATAACTAATATCAAACTAACTATGAGAGCAAACTGTATGAAAAAAAACATTCATATACTTCTCGTGAACTCTTTGAAAGGCACTTACTAAGCAGCCACTGGGCTGCAGACCTGGTAGCATCCTGAACTAACAATTTTGCCGTAGCTAATTTTCTTATTTCATTTTCTGGTCCTTCGGAATACTAGTATATCCTAAAGCCTCTCCTTACCTCCATAATTCTCTTGGCCTTGGACATGAAGATCGAGTACCCTCATGTCGTTGCCTTTAGTACCCTTTAAACCACAAATCTGGACATGCGCTCTACTAAACAGTACCCATAAACCTCTACGTTTCTTTGAGTGTGAGGAACTCAAAATGAGAGTTGTCAAGATCCCTTAGGATTGGAACAGTCTGCTCACTAATCCAGAGCCCGCTTTGACAGACACGTGCCCACTCGCGTAGCACAGAAGTTAAAATTCTCATCTTTTGTCTTACTGAAAACTTGATAAAACTATATATAGGTCTGGGAATGGATTTATATAATAGGCCCAAAGGCAACTTGTGGTGAATCTTGTTTTTGAAAACATAGTTAGGGGATCTCATCCTTGAGGGTTTTTATCTGGAAGATCAATCGATTAAATGGCCCGTGTGGAGTGGGATACAATAAATCCAACACATTTGCTTACCTGTAAAAAAAAAAATGATTAATATAGAAATAAAACCAGAAGAAGTCCTAACGGACCTGGTAAAAGCTCCAAGCGTGTCTACGCGCCTAGGCGACGAGCTCCTACCTTGTACATACATATCAAATCTAGAACCTAATACCCACTAACTTAATGATGCATCAAACTCATCATGAACATCACACATACAATGCAATCATTATCTATCAGTCAAACAATCATCAATGTAAAAATAACTCTTAACTCATTCTATTCATACCAATTTTATTATATTTTTCTAAGTTACATTGTAATTAGTTAGCATGCTCAAATTTATTTTACTTAATTAGATCACTAACTATCAATCAAATCATGCAAATCATCATTTCATTCACAATGAAACATTTATCACAACAGTTAATAATTCCTAACATGTTGTGCTAATAATTATAAATTTTAAATAATTAAATCAGATAAAAGTCTATACCTAATCGTCAATCACACGACAATTGTGGCCGGCTTGAGTGAAGATTGTGGGGAAGAGGAAAGAAGAAAAAGAAGAAGGAAGTTAGGTGAGAAATATAGTAGAGGTCAAATAATAGAAGTGTGGAATATATAGATGTCAGAGTGAGAAAAACGAATGGTTAGGTGAGAAAAGCGAATGGTCAATGAGAAAAATGAATAGTTGTCTCGTAATTAAAATATAATAAAATATAATACACATCAATGACATGCTCTGTAACTAATAACTCTCACTCAAATTACCTGTAACACGTCCTAATACGTTATTCGATATAAAAATAATTCTACAATTTAATTAAAATAAATAAAGAAAAACCTGGCATACTCTCATATATTCTAATATTATGTTGTTGTCTTACTGGTGTTATCATCGTATTCTTGGGCATACATAACTCTTATGGTTCCTAACACAATACTGGCCTAGGCTCAGTATGCGTGTTTTAAAATTGACCCGATTGAAAATAACAGTCGAACCGACCGGTTCAGATTATAAAACTCTGATTCGAATCACAGGTTTTACAATAATTCACCATAACATCACAATGATATGCTCTATAATGAATAGCCCACTTAAACTGCCTGTAACGCGTCCTAATGCATTATTTGGCCTAAAAAATAATTCAACAATCTAATACTAAAATAAATAAAGAAAATCTGGATGTGCTCTTATATACTTTGATAACTCATTCTACTGTTGTCTTACTAACATTATCATTATATACTTGGGCACACATGACTCTCATGGTTCATAATACATGACCAGCCTTAGCTTAATATGTGTGTTCTGAAATTGACTTAACTAAAAATAACAATCAAATCGACCGGTTCTGATTATAAAACCCTTACTCGAGTTATGGGTTTTACATTTAATCTTGTTAAGAGGGAAAATGATTTTGTGGTAGTACTTGCTACAACTAACTTACTATAGCAACCCTTTAGTTGGTGTAAATTACCATAATTTAAGGAATTTGGAAGAAATAGCCGTAATTAACATTTAAATTTCCTAAATTGTAGTGATTTGTACCAATTCAGAGGCTCCTCAAAAGGAGTTTGCTACAACAAATCTTTTCCGTGTTATGAGACTAAAAACACTAATATTTAAGTTGTTGGATGACATATTTGTGAATTTAACCTTTTGCTCTCTTCCTACACAATTTAGTCAATTCAAAATCACTTAGCACTAAAGTTTATAGATCAATATGCCTACGAAGAAGAGAGTTTACAATAAGATAAAATAGAAAGTGCTCATTTGACCTTTTTACTTTTCTTTCTCTGGTCTAAATTGCTAGTGTACAATGGAAAATGCTTATAAGCAGAAATAATAGAATTCAGGTTATGATATTAATCATTTTTTGAATTATTAATTATAGTATAATTATAATTTAAGGTTTGGCAATAAATAATATATAAATATCCTAAATTAAATAAAACATTTATGGGACTATAAAATTTTGAATTAAATAAGTAAATTCAAAAATCAACTCTTTAACTAATACCTTAAAAGTTCTCTCGCTAGCGCCATGGCCTTTACATGCGAGCGTTGCAACTTTCATTTGTTAATTCATCATGTTGGTAGGTTGTAGCTTCCGAATTCTCATTAAGAGCCGTGACTTTTGCCTACGAACGCTTTTTTCATATGTAAAGTACCACAACTATCACTTTCTGAAGCGGCAACATTAGTTTGAATTTTTAAACTCCCTCTATTTATTTTTATTCTGATTCAGTTATAGCTTTCTCATACTTTTTAATGTAATATTATTTTGGCTCCGCCCTCCCTCTAATAATCAACCACGTCAATAAGCTAGAAAATAAAAAGGTTAATAATATTTCATAGACAAGTTATTGATAATCTCAGTAATCTGAGTTAATTATTTTCATTACATAAAATAGTGATCTATCTCTCACTTCCCATAACAATCAGAAAACTACTATGATTATCAATTTCAACACTAGGAAATAGCCTTAGCCAAAGAGAAATTTCAATCAACCTATTCTACCAAAATCTAATAGAAATATAATGAGAATTGATGAAAATCTAAAAAATTAGACATGGTTAAGCACTTAAACTAGACACAAAATATAAATATATTACAGCTTATCATTATATTCATAATACAAAAAATTGCCTATATTGTATTATAGTGAGGTAAAAAACAGTAAGATTAGACTAATTGTGGTAATACGGATCAATAAGAGGGCTGCCTCAGCGGATTTGCAGTTGAGGATTTGTTGTTGCATATATTACAGCAAATACCCTCCCAAAAAGTCAGATGTGAACTGGTATTATCAACAACACAAGACATGGATCCCCGGTAAACAAACTTTTTACCTGGGAATTGAAATTTTTATCTTTTTGGGCACTTACATGTAGCTCCTGCTTTTGTTATTGTTAACTAACTATAAGGTGCCCAAGGAGAAAAATATATATCATTATTTAACGAGATTAATTGAAAGATTTCCCGGTACCATAATTGTCTTACAAAGACCAATGTGCCTCCACAATTGGACCACAACAGCTCTGAAACGATGGTTATCTCATTTATTTGGAAGGTTGCAGCTTATACAGCAGAGAGTTCGAACAGAAAATCGACAAGCTTACGGCAAGAAATTAACGTCCTTGCCAAACAAAGTAACCACACCACACCTGATCAAGATTCAAGATCTCGACATACCCGTCTCGTTAACTTAAAGTACCAAATGATTTCTACTGGGCAGCACAACACAGTCTAGATGTATGAAATATTCCAAATCCAGAGTCGCAGATGAAGAAGGCAGCCAATGCTGCTTATCTTCCCTTCAAGCTCTCATATTACCTTCAATGCTTCACCACAGTAACAGGGCAGGTGCCATTGTTAACCACATGGTGGCTCACACTCCCCAGTATTGCCCTGCACCAATAGTTCACAACAAATTAAAAGCGCCTCAGAGGAGTTAAATTGTTGTCGGTTAGGTTCGGACAGAAACATATAAATTAACAAGAGAAACTTAATGAAGAAAAAACTTTTTCCAAATCATAATTAAGTATGAAACCTCTTCAGAGTGCCGAGTCCTCTGCTTCCAACCACAAGACAACTCAGAGGTACATTCTCAATGGCTTCGCATATCTTTTCGCGAGGATCTCCCCAGTATATTTTCAGAACCACCACAATCTGTTAACATCAAAATGCAGCAATTAGTTCCTGAGAAATAAGAATAATGATATCAAAATATTAAGTGGTAACAGTGGATGCCTTTTCATATACTTATGTATATACAAGCCCAAAATAAAAATTATACCTCTTTCTGAGATGCTACCCGATTGAGTATGTCTAATGTCTCGGCATCAGGCTTGACACCATACTTCTTCTGAATGTTAGGGTCTGAGAAATCGCATAGAGGAATCAATGCTGAAAAAGAAACACAGTTTACAAGGGATGCATTCACATCAGTAGTGGGAAATTTAAGATCGGTAAGGTTGCCAATGATAAATGAGCTAAACAAATGATTCGCTGTTTCACTGGAAGTTAGGAACGAACGCCCAGTCCCCGATGGGATCAGCGACAGGGGGAAGAGACGCATCAGTTAAACCATATATCTGGCGTTTGTACAAATTAGAAACTTAAAAATTGCATGCTTTCCCAACAACGAAGTAAAAGGATTCGATTGTTTTTGTTTGGTTTTGTTTGAATTATGATTATTACTGTTTTGTGAAGCCCCGAGTTAATTCAAACGAGATATATAGCGGATTTTAACATTGATGCAATCCATTTTCAAGTCGACATGTTAATATCATCATCATATTGTTGTCTAAAGCCAAAAACAGGGGAAATAAGAACATCAAAAGAAAAAGAAGCTGCGCGGAGACGCTTTCTTTTAGAACACACCAAACACGGCAATATACAGAGACACCAGATGAAGAACATGCTGATTTAAGAAAATCAACTAGAGATTGCATGCATAAGATCTTTAATATAAAGGATCGGAGAGCAGGGGGATCATACGGGAACCGGTGGCCTCCCAAAGCTGCATCTCCCCCTCCTCGTAATGGCCGGAGTGCTGGACGTTGACGAGAATGAGATGGTCGCCGTCCCGAATAAGGTTGTCAACCGCCCATTCAAGAGCCTTCTTGCTACAAGGCGAGAAGTCGACCGCCACACCCACCACTCTCTGCCCTTCCATGCTTCCAAAAGCGCCGCTTCTTCCTCACCCCAGCCGCTAGCTGCTGCAGCCAAGCCTTGATCAGGACCCTCTATTAACTAAAAATGGTGGGGAAGGAGAAGGGCGGAGGTGGATTATCTTGTTTCGGTGGTGGTGACGATGACAGAGCACCAGACACGGGAGAGAATAGTGGGGTCATGATTGACGGAGGTAAAGAATAGACGTTAGGTGGGTGTGGACCACGACTTTTATATTCCTACTTTTATTTGTGTTTGTATTGACTTTGTAGGGTTATTTAAATGGACAAGAGTAAAATGGTGACCTGAGTGAGATATTTGTTTGGGTTAAACTAATAGAGTGTGGAAAGGGCTAATTACTGCGATATTGTCAAACTTTCCGGCCTGGCTACCCGGTAAGTTATTTTAACGAGCCGATACGTCGGCCCACGTGCAACTTTTACTAAAGAAATTTTATTTTTATATATAATTTTTTGTTAAATGATTAGACAAAGTATAATGGTTTAATATTTTAAATATATTATAATTGACTTTAATATGGATCATAATTAAATGATAAGATAAGTTATGATAATTTAATCTTTTTATTATATTTTTCTAGACAAATAAATTAAAATTTATTAATAAAAAATTAAAAATTAAAATTATTCGAGTTAAAATTCATGACCTTTTACAAAAAAATATTATTATTATTATTATTATGAAAAATTAAAAATTAAGGCTAATTAGATTCAAACTCGTAATTATTTATCATAAAAGATATTTTTATTTTTTTATTATATTTTAATTTATTAAATTTCTTACTTTTAATTGCCGGTTAATACAGAATTTTTATTTTATTGTATAAGGGTAGATAGGGAACAAGCCGGGGACCATTGGACCTGCGGGTCATTATTAGTAGTTAACTTAAACCACAGCTGCCCATTTAATAAGCTTGTGCCCGTTTAAGTTCAATCAGGTTAGATGCCACGCAATACGACGAGATGAATTCTAATTTAATAGATTATAAATTTTTATTCAATAATAAAAAAATTGTAATTTAATATTTTAGAGATTGACTTTAAAATTAGATAGATTATAATTTAACCAGAAAATAAATTGTAGTACTCTGATTTTTTTATTTTGTTATATTTTAATTAACTAAATCTCACTTTTTTAATTTTTTTTATTAATGAGAATGGATATAGAGACTTTTTTCAGGGTTGCCGTTTATGAGTTGGCAACCAGTAGACAATACTTTTTAACTACCCGTCCGTTAAGTTAATACAGCTGGTGGCCCTGTCTAAACTGCCAACAAGTTGTACTTAAAATTGGTAGCAAAAAAATCTTAATGAAAAAAATTGAGAATTACCATTTTAATTTTTAGCTAAGTTTGGGCTGAGCTTGGATTTTGACAGTATAAAAGCTTAAAAAATAAAATTATTTTGGCGTGAGCATGCCATCTCATAATATGCTAACTTACTTGTATCTGTTAAATGACTCTTTTAATAATTTAGTAACAGAAATTAAACTTAGATATATAACCATTATTTGAAAAATAATGACAAGCTCAATCAAAATGAAAAGCAATCTGAGGCTAGCTTTGTTTACTTTTGGGTTCAGCTGGTTTAAGATTAATTAAGAGCTAAGGTCAAACCAATGCTAATGATGTTTTCGATAAAGATCATTGGTAATTTATAAAGTTGAGTTAGTTATTTTTATCATAAATAATAAAAATTGATCGAATTTTATAATAATTAACATAAAATCACTAAAATTATTAATAATATATTTGTCACTAAAAAATATTTTTAGAATAAAATAAGCATTATTCCCTTTATATTTGAGTTCAACAATTTTTTTCAGGCAAAAACTCACATTCTAGTGCAGTGGATGTGGGAGAATCGATTCTAGGTTATAAAAATCAGCCGATTTAAATTAGATCGGAGACGATCTACATTAAAAAAATAAGATAAATCAGTCTTCGCTCGAATCAGCCGATTCTAACCGATTGAGACGACGGCGGGAAGGCGGCAAGGGCGGCGATGGTGACCGGGGGGGAGTAGGGGGCAACAGCGGGGGGGGAGTAGGGGGCAACGGCGGCAGGGGAGGACGGGCGGCAAGGGCAATGACAGGGCGACAAGGGACGCGACAACAGGGCAGTGGGGCGGGGCAGGGTGGGGGGAGGGGGTGGGGGGGGGAGGGGGAGAGCGACAGGGAGGTAGCGAGGGCGGCAACGAGTGACCGGGGGAGGGGCTGGGGGGCAACGGTGGTGGGGGGAGGACGGGGTGGCGAGGGCGGCAACAGGGTGACAGGGGACGTGGCAACAGGGCGGGGACGGTGTGGGGGGGGGGGGGGGCTCGACGGGGCGGCGTGGTGGAGTGGGGGGCGATGGGGTTGGGACCAGAGAGGGGAGGCTAGGCGGGGCAGGGCCGGCAGGGCGGGGCAAAAAATGTAAGTGGCATTCTCGTAATTAAAAGTTGACTCGAATCCGACTCATGTCAAAAATAATAATTAACTCCAAATAATTCACAAAAAATCTAAAAAATATGAAAAAATATCATAAAATATAATACACATCGTAACATAAAAATGACATATTTTATAACTAATAACCCACTAATTTTGACTAAGTTGAAATTTTTATTTACGACCGATTTAGACCGATTCAATTAAACTGATTTCTAACCATTTCAAATTCAATTCCAATTTTTGCAACTATGGAATCGATACACAATTACATGTCTTTTCAAGCAGGGAAGAATGAATTTATGAAAGGCACATTATGTCAGTGATGATGGGGGAAGTTAATTAGTAGGCCATGAAATTTATATGTTAAAGGCCACAATATTAAGGAATTTACTATTAAAATCTAAAATGATGTTGCATACACGGTCCAATGATGATTAATTAAACATTCACGTTCCAATGGTAATTTTTTCCATAAGGTCTAAAATACCATTGGGTATGAGAGGAACAAGTTACTATGAAATGAAATGAACTAAAGCTTGGGTTTGGGTTGGATTATAACGAGTACAGTTGTTTAGAGCTCGATTAAATTTAATTTGGTTTGATATTCGACTTAAAAAAAAAATTGATTCGAAGCTTAACTCTATATTAAAAAAACCAGACTTAATCTTGTACTTGCACAATTTGGCTTGACTTGAAGCTATATTTATTTACAAAATAGAAATTTCATAATCAACTACAATTATATACCCATTTTATTAGTAATTCCATTTGAATAATGATTCGGAACAAAAATTTTCACTAGAAAAAAAACCTCTTTAATTTAGTATAATCTTTATGTATGAAAAATTTTTTTCCCTTTTTTCTTTTATCTATTTTTTTATTCAAAAGAAATTTCTATATAAGATTTCCATTCCCACTAGAATCCCCACCCCCTTTTACTCATGATTCGTTTGTTTGAAATGAAATCAGCAAACAAAGCGAATATTATATGCGTTAGATCTAATGAAATTAACTCAATTTATAAGCTCTTGGGAGTCTACGAGAATAAATGAAAGATGATGGAATAAGATTTTTGACCATATTTATCTCAAATTTATTTATTTAAATACAACCAAATTATAAAATATCATTATATGATATCAAAATTAAATAAATTTATATATGATTAAATTTTATTCATAATTATGCCAAATTTGAGATATTCTAATTAT
This sequence comes from Piper betle, assembly GCA_033002965.1. Classification (NCBI taxonomy): domain Eukaryota; kingdom Viridiplantae; phylum Streptophyta; class Magnoliopsida; order Piperales; family Piperaceae; genus Piper; species Piper betle. The sequence goes on along the minus strand of JAURVB010010417.1, from coordinate 5,898 downwards.
AAATTAAATTTTAGTATGAATTATACAAAAAAAATCATCAATACATACAAATAAAGTAATCTTGAACTTAAATCTCAAATACTTTTTAGTTCGATCTGAATTTAAGATCAAGCAAGCCAAATTTGAGTTGGGCAAACTCGACTCGACTTACGTGATAGGCATCCATAATAATAAGGGATGGAGGAAGTCGGGTCCCATAATAATACTGTTTTTTTAAAAAAATTAAAATATAATTATGCCTAAATTAGAAATTATTACTTGACTTTAACTGTGTTATTTGAAAAAATATATATAATTAAGAATTTTATTTATTTAGTTATTTATTACAATTATTGTTAGGAAAAAATAGAGTATAGTTTTAATCAAATTAATAATCTTAAAAAATTCACAAATTTTATTAAGTATGAATATTTTATGTAAATAAAATTTTTTATTTATTAATACCACTTGTTAAGATTATTACTTATTTAAATATATTATAATTAATTTTAAAATCATAATCATTGTATTTAAAATTATATCTTTTTTATTAAAGTTAAATGGATGATTATTCATTATTTTTATTTAAAATCAACATTAATAACATTTTCTGGAATTAGTTTTATATATTATTAATAAGTTTAAACGTAATGCCAATACCGTGTGACTAGTTTTTTAATAAAAGACACCATATTAAAACCAACCCAATTACAAAAGTATTTATGATTATTGGAAAAAATTACCATTAAATCATAACTAACAGATACATTACCATTCAATCATAAATACCTTGTCTTCTAACCATTTGATGGTAAATTCCTTCACATTTCATGTAATTAAGTTCTAAAAAATTGACTTGAAATGATTTTCAATTCTAATTAATAGTAATTCCTCGTGTCACTTAGGCGCACCTACTATCTAAAAATATATACTAAAATTTTCAAGTGACAAGTTTGGCAAAAATCTGTCATGCATAAAAAACTTTTGCGATGGCTAAAATCCGATATCCTGTCAACTTCGAGGCCTAGTTGTCTTTTGCTTCTCATTCCTCCCACAAGTTCCCCTTAATAAAAATTTTTTTATCCTTGTCTACGACTATTGCCTTGGTGCTGTTCTAAAAATAACGTATAATTTTGAACTTTTTACCGTAAAAAAGACCTAATTATTATATTACTGGGTGGTGGGAGACACAAATCAAATTATCAGAAAATGAAAATTTTAATTAAAATGCCAAAACTACTTTAAATAAATAAACCAAACAAATTTTCTTTTTTTAAAGGGGCTGCCAGCGCCGCCTGGTGACTCAAATCACTGCCCGCTCCGGAGCAAAAAAATAAATAAATGCCTCCAGCCGGTAATAATTTTCTATGTGACATTTACTATAAAAAATATAGTTAGGTTTGTATTTTTGGTAATAACATGAAAAACCTCTTATGAAAAACTTCACCGCAAACAAATTTTTTAAAACTTAATACAAACATATATAATGTATATATCACGACCTCTACGGACATGAACTTTTTTATATAAATAGTGTTCATTTGATTGGCTTAAAAAAAATACTAATTTAAAAAAATGTTGTACTCAACCAAAAATAACACATATTGATTCAATATATATGTTGTAGAAAAAGTCAAATGAATTTAATAAATCTTTATAATACGAATTAGAACCTTATAGACATAAGCTATAAGTCATATAGTTTATACGAGTTATGAAACACCCCAAATCCGGTTCACGCTCGTGAACCGAACTGGCATGTTACAGGCCCCGTTAGGTCGGCTAACCCGAACCTAACTCATGAGGATCCAATTTCGACGTCTTAAGATGAAGATACAATTCACAATGCATGGATGAATGCACAAACCCGAACATGGTACTACATGAATGACATGTAATTCAAAGTACACACCAATACAATTACGATCAAACTCAATAAAAATTTTAAAATAAAACGGACAGAGTCTCCCCTAAAAGTGCAATTAGGGTCCACCCTCTCAAAACAACATATACCGATATATATGTATATATCAACAATTTCAATCACACATAATCTAATATGCTATATACTCATTATGGAACTTGGGTTTCAACCCACCACACTTCTGTTGTGCACTCTGATCACATTTCACCCCTTGTCATCATGTCTTAGCTTTTCAACGCCTCATAACATCATCTCATTGCATTTAATCATATCCTATCATGTCTTAACATTTCACAACATTCACAATATAATAACATCATTAATAAAATATTAACCACTCTATCGACTGACATGTGTGCAAGCGACAATAGTGCTCCTCCATCGAAGCTGGCTCTTCCAACTCGTGATTATTACCTACATATAGTATAAAAACACATCAGTAATAAGTGTTACTGGTCTGGAAAATAAAATAAATATAACAAGCTGGCTATGAGAGCAAACTCTCATATGAAAGAAAACATTATATACTCCACATGAACACTCTGAAGGGCACTACTGAGGAGCTACTGGGCTGTAGACCCGGTAGCATCCTGAACTTACTGATTTGTTGCTGCTGATGCCGCTCTCGGCATTTTCTTACTTCATTTTTTGGTCTCAAATCCTAAGCCCTCTCCTTACCTCCATATTTCTCCTGGCCTTGAACACGAAGGCCGAGTACTCTTAGGCAGTCGCCTTTAGTACCCTTTGAACCACAAGTCTGGACATGCGCTGTACTAAATAGTACCTGTAAACCTCCACGTTCTCCGGGTGTGAGGAACTCAAACGCGGAGTTGTTAGGATCCCTTGGAAATGGAACAGTCCGCTGGCACTAATCCAGAGCCCGCTTTGACTGTCACGACATCCGCTCATGGTACGTGCAGTCGGTTTTTCCATCTCTCGTCTCACTGAAAACGTGAAAACTACATATATATAGCGCTGAGTAGGGATTTATATAATAGGCCCGAAGGCAACTTGTGGTGGATCTTGTTTTCGAAATCATCCTCGAGCGGTTATTAATCCAAAAATCTATTCGGCTAAATGGCCCGAGTTAAGTGGAATCTGATAAAATGCCACTTAACCCGTCCTGCAAGCATTAAATCAAACATACAATAGAAGAGAGTAAAAACAGAGTTGAGTCCTAAACGGACCTAGTAGAAACTCTAAGCGTGTCATCGCACCTAGGCGGCGTGCTCCTACTCCGTACCTACATATCAAAACTAAATACTAATGCCCGCTAACTAAATGATGCATCAACTCAACGAACATCACACACAACACCATCATCATCCATCACAATAATCCAATCAAATAATCATAAAAGTGAATAACCCTAACTCATCCTATTCTTACCAATTTTACAGTGTTTTTCTAAGTTACGTCGTGATCACTTATCATGCTGAGACTCGATCTACCTCATTAGATCACTTACTATTCATTCGCAATTACTCAAATCATACAATCATCCATTCACTCATAATTAAGCATTACTCATAACGATTAATCAAATCTAGCATACTCTGCTAACATTCATCATGACAACTACTCAATTCTAGCATGCTATGCTAACAATGATCTCAATTTTAAATGATCAAATTGGAGGTAATTATACATCACGTCATCGGCAATCGGTGACGGCTAGGGTTCCATCGCGTGTCTTGGAGATCGAATTCGGCGCTTATCGGCGTCCGAGGCTTGATCGGGTTCGACTAGATGAGCTTCGCAAAAGATTCGGCGAATTTCAGCGAATCCGGTTTTCAAGCAGATTCTAGTAGTTTTCCGGCGGCTTCAATGGTTTCCTGGCAACTTGCGGCGGTTTCCTGGCGACAATCACCGGCGGCGTCTACTAGCCGGATTGGGGTCATATTGGGTACCATTGGAACCGGCTCGGCGAGCCCAACCCATCTACGGTGTCGACATAATCGGCAGAGGTGGCGGCTCACCGGAAAATGGCAAAATAGAAGCGGTGGCGATGGGGGACTCAATCCGGCCAACCTAGGCGGCGATGGCCTCCGTTAGGGTCGGGAAAGGCCACTGGGTGGTCGAAGGTGCTGAGGCGACCACTGGATGGCGGCTGCAACGATCGCTAATGGCATAATTGGCAAGGTGACTGAAACGTAGCCGCGGCGCTAGGTGCGGCGATTCCAGCGTCACAGCGGCCTGACAGTGGCCGAGACTGGTTGGGGCGGCACAACGACACTACGGCGTGGGCCTGGCGGCAACGATCAGCGGTAGGCCGACATCGACGGCGATGGTGGCGACAAAAAAGGGGCGGCAATCAAGGTTTGGGGAAAAAAACGTCGAGGGAGAAAAGAAAAGGGCTCAGTGGAAAAGTCGTAAATATTATTTGACTTGTGTTTGGCTCGAGTCAAGAATAATAACTAAGTCGTATTAAATCTTAAAAAAATCGGGAAAAAATCCCATAAAATCAAACAAACACCAAAACATCATAATGAAATGCTCTAAAACTATCAACCCACCCAAACTGCCTGTAACGTGTCCTAACACGATAAACGGCCTAAAACTAATTCTACAATCCACTATATATAAAAATAAAAAAAAACAACTGGCATACTCTTATATATTCTGATAACCCATTCTGTTCTGTTGTGTTCATGACGTTATCATCATATACTTGGGTACACATGACCCTCATAGCTCATACATGCGACTGGCGTCGGCTCAGTACACGTGTTCTAGAAACTGACTTGACTCAAAAATAACGGTCGTACTGATTGGTTCTGAATATAAAACCCTGATTCGAGATACGTGGGTTTTACAAGTTATATCTTTTTATTTGGATTAATTTAGTAATTCTCACAACTAAAATTTTATATAGATAAATAGGAAAATAAATAATAAGGATAATTATAAACTTTTAACTCTATTTAATATTTTTAACCCTTTCTTCTTAATTATCAAAACAATTATAATAAAAAAATATTTCAATATATATATGAGCTAGTGTATTTTTTTATTTAAAAATATGACATATTAATGTCAAAAATAAATAAATTTTATCGGCCTCCTATTTATGCACATTAGTTTTCATACGTATAAATATTATTTTGTGGAACCTATTAAAAATAATTCAAGTTAAATATCTAACTCGTATAAGTTATATTAGTAGCTCGCCTTGATTTTTACCTTTGCTTGAATCTGCTGTGGAAAAAGTTCTCTTGCATTCTTGTCTCAAACCAGGGAATAAAGTATAAAATACATTTGTTCATATTCATGTATATTCATTGGAAGCACATATGCATAACTCGGCCGATTCCACTCGGAGTCGGCCGATTTAAATCGGATTGGCGGCGATCAGATTTAAAAAGCAATGTGAATCAGCTAAGCTCGAATCGGTTAATTCTAGCCGGCGGCGGGGAGGCGGCAAGGGCGGTGCGGGCGACGGGGGCAACGGCGGCGTGGGATGAGAGGAGGCGAGGGCGAGCAGCGAGGGAGGTGATGGGACGGGGAGGGGGGGGGGCGACGGGGTGGGACAGGGTCGAGGGGGGGTGACAGGGTGGCGAGGGCTGCAGGGGGTGGCGGCCGCCATCGGGGGAGGGTATATGGGCGGTGGCGGGAGGGATGAAATATAAGTGGCATTCTCGTAATTAAAAGTTAACTCGACTCTGACTAGAGTAAAAAATAATAACTAATTCTAAATAATTTTAAAAAAATCCAAAAAATATGAAAAAATATCATAAAATATAATACACATTACAACATGAAAATTACATCAGAATAACATATTCTATACTAATAACCCACTAATTTTGATTAAATTGGCATTTTTGTATAAGACCGATTCAGGCTGATTTAATTGAACCAATTCTAATTTTGATTCCAATTTTTGTAACCATGATGCGAAGTTCTTGGGCCGTGCGCCAAGAAAGCCGCCTACCCCAACCTCGGTACCGACTACCTCAAGCTAGTCTCCCCGCCTTCGCCGCCGGCCTATGGCA
>JAURVB010010416.1:0-15954 GCA_033002965.1 Piper betle | reverse complement strand
TGGCTCCACCCAACCACTCGTTCGGTTACGTGTGCCAAGGTGCCGAGCGTTGCCTGACTGCTACGACATACGTGCTCCGGCCGAAGCAATATGGGTGTGCCCGAAGGGCGAAGGACAAGGACTGGCCGCGAGCAATAATGGCCAGGCGCGGTGTGGCAGGGTGGCTGGCGGAGGCCGAGGGGGGCGCGGCTAGGTGGCGGGCGGGGGACGAGGGGGGCGCGATGGGAGCCGAGGGGGGCGCGCGCGAGGTGGCGGGCGGGGACAGGGGACTGGAGGGCGTCTCGCGGCGGGGTGGCGGGTGGGGACGGGGTGGCGGGCGGGGGATGGGGGCGTCGCGCAGTGGGGTGGCGGGCGGGGGACGGGGTGACGGTGGTGTCGCATGACGGCGGGGCGGCGGCCAGCAGGGGAAGAGGCGGGGTGGCTAGATTCACCACCCCGTCGCCCGGCAGTTATGTTGCCGCCCCGGTGGGGAGGCGACGGGCGAGACAGGGGGGTGGCGTCTCGTCGGCCGGGGTGGCGGTGACGCGTCGGCTAGCGGCGGTGGCGGCGACGCCAAACTTTTTTTTTTTTGAGAAGGGGGAAGTGGGGCATTTCAGCCGTTGGGATCCAACGGCTGAGACATTGAAGCTATAGCCTCCATATATATATATATATATATATATATATATATATATGGAAAAAAGATTGTTGTACTCCAGCACAGCCTTGGCTGTGCTGGAGTTGATCTTGGCCGTTCGATTAACATCCAACGGCTAAGATAAAAAAATCTGTCGGCGCTGCCGCAGCAGCGACGGCGGAGGGTGCGGGAAGGGTGCCCGGCCACGGCGACGGCCGGGTGAGGCGGCGGCGACAGGGGACGGGGGCGCGGCGCGGCGGGGTGGCGGGCGGAGGCCGAGGGGGGCGCGGTGGGGTGGCAGGTGGGGGCCGAGGGGGGCGAGGCGGGGTGGTGGCTGGGGACAGGGGGCATCGCGCGGCGGGGGTGGCAAGGCGGGGGACGGGGGGGTGTCGCGCGGCGGGGTGGCTAGCGGGGGACGGCGTGGCGGTGGTGTCACCTGGCGGCTGGGCGGCGGTCCGGCAGGGGAAGACGCAGGGTGGCTAGATCAGCCGCCCTGTTGCCCGGCGATTACGTCGCCACCCCCGGCGGGGCGGCAAGGGGCAAGGCAGGGGTGGCGTCATGTCAGCCGGGGTGGCTTTTTTTCATGGGGGGCATGTTTTAGTCTTTGGATTTGATCTAACGACTGAAATACTGCGGCAGACCCATCTTAATTGTGCTTATTACAGCTTCCTTGCCTTATATATATATATATATATATATATATGTAAAAGTATATATGAAAGATATGGATGACACCGACTCCGAGATTTGAGGTAACCACCGATTTAAGCAAATTTGTTGGAGCGGAGAGCCCACACGAGCGGCAGCGCCAAGCATAAAACATTATCATCGTTGTCTGCGCCTGCCCTGGCCGAAAGCGGGAACGGGGTTTCTCCACACGGCGATGGCGGCGACCACTCTCCCCCGATGACGACTCATACTTCTGATACAATTCATACCGATCATTCTTGTATCAATCTCTCTTCTTGACATACCCGGGGCTTGAAATGGGGAGCGCTTTTTCTGAGCAACAGATCTAGGTCGTTCTTGGTGTCGATCGAAGTGAGTGAGTGAGGTGAGGGGCGAAGGTAGAAGGAAGGGGACGGAGGCGACGGAGTATTGTTTCTCTTCCCTGCTCGAGTTGGATTGTTTGGGTGAGTTTGTCGCTCTCTATCTTGTTTCTGATTTTTATTTTTATTTTGACGTTTTTCGTTTATATGATCTGAGATTCTGTCAATCTTAGCAAGGTTTTTGGCGTTGATGTTTGGATTCTTTGCGCCGATGTTATTCCCATGATATTGATTTATATTTTGAATGGATTGGTGATTTGCGTTCATTGAGGTTTTCATTCGCCTACAAATTTTGTTTCTGGTCGTGTAATTGTTGTTGTTTGGATCGCTCCATCGTATGGCTTAATTTTTTTACTGTAGGTTTTAAAGTTCGTATCTTTGCGCCACTAGTTGTCAAGAAGATTGTTTTCCCCGCTCCCCTTCCTAATAATGGGGGACGAGATCATTAAGAGGGTGGAGTCGCGGCACCGGGAAAAAGAGCTTTCTATTGCAAATAATGAGGACGACACAAATCTCTTGGCGGAAGCTTTCTCTTTGAGCTCTTACGGACGAACAACGATCTCTGCCGGCAAACATACAAGAAAGCAGTTAGCTTCTACGAGCAATTCTGGGGACATTGAGATATTGGCATTGGGGAGTTCGGTTAGGGTCGATGCAACTGCGGATGGTCCGCATGACCGTGCGGCTTTGCCACGCCATGATCATAACTTAGACCTGGCAATTGGGGTTACTCATGTCGTTCGGCCTTGCTTGTCTGCTAGCAGAAGCGCCCAAGCAGCAGGAAAAGAGGTAGTAAATGTTGCAGGACAATGTGATGTCGGGGATAGTAAAGGTTTTTTATTTCCAGGAAGGGATGACTCTGGTCATGATTTCCAGCACAAACGGGCCAAAGTTGCACCCGTTTCTGAGTAAGTTCCGCTTTAAACCTTATTTATGACTTCGTCTGCTTGCATTAATGGAAACTGATGTATTTTAAGATTTACCATATCTCGAGTGGTCTAATTCTATTCAGTTTTATACATATCATGAAAGTACTACATATTTGCATGGCATGTTTCTGTTTTACTGTTTCTTTGTGTTCTACTGTTTCTGTGTTTTTTTGGGTAATTATTTGCTTGCTTCTTTTGTATTTAATTTGTTATCACATAATTTTCATTAGTATAAAGTTTTAGACATTTTGGCCGCATAACAAGTGTTTTATATTCCCAAGCTTTTTTTTTTTTAAACAAGACTTGCCGTATTGCCTTTTAGGATTATTGAGAAATTCAAAACTTAAAAGTGTTTCCATAGTTTCTTGAAAACACGTCTTCAGCAAAAACTAGGCCATGCAAAATATATTCCCACTAAAGTAAAGTATCTTTTATTGGCCTTGTGTATGTGCTCTGCGTCAGTTAGGATGTAGTGAGGTTTGTTGCTTGTTGGGGCAAGCTGTCTCAAGGGAAAATGTGTACACAATCACTTTTCCTTATTAGATTGGGCAGGAAAGCATTTCACATATATATTGTTCTGGTTTGATTTTGGTTGTGTCCACGCTGATTCGAATTGTGCCAATTCAGTGCAACAACTATATTAGATCCTGCTGTATCTGCATCGTCATCCAAATGGGGACATGAACTCTTTTCAACGTGCATTCCATCTGAAATTGAGACGATTCACAACTTCTGCTCTCTTATAAATGATTCTGAGTGCAGTTTTCTTGTTGACTTCAATGATGGTAACTTTGATGGTGGGGGACCTGGTACTTCAAACTCAGAGGACATGTACCTTAACGATGACTTATTACATATGGTATGTGTAAATTTTCGTTGGTATTCTGTTACATGCATGAAGGTATGTGTATTTATTTTTTTGTTGTCCTAGATTTTTTCCTTTTTGGGCCATATAGATCTCTGTACAGCAGCTAGAGTTTGCAGGAAGTGGCGAGCTGAAAGTGCTCATGAGGATTTTTGGAGGTTTTTAAATTTTGAAGACAAGAAATTATCTTTGGTTCAGTGTAAGTTTTCTCGGTGGCCTTTTTATATTATTTCAACTGCATTTATTTCTGTTAGACATCAATATCAGGGATGGCTAATTACTTACCTTGGGTGCATCTTAGAAAAAATCTGTTTTGTTTGCTTCCTCTTTCGAAATTCTTGGAACTAGTTGCATTTGATGATGTTGGAGACCTTGGATTAAGGTGGTGAGAGAGATCAGCCTGGTAGTTTAGTGTAGATGGGATACTTCTGATGGGTTAAGAACTTGTTTTACTGTGAAGAGATTATTTGAGTGAAGACAATATTGTGTATTGGTCGTTGCTTTAAGGCAGACCTATTAGGCTTACTGCAATCCAACTACTTGGATGAGCTTATACCTTTGTTTGTATTGTAGTTGTTTGGTTGACTATTCTTGTGGCAAGGAGATACTGGCTACAGAAGAGGAGTGAGAGCTAAATGTGCTGGTACACTAGATGGCAAAGATGGTGAAAAGGGTGTAGTTAACTTGTTTGTAGAGGCATAGTTGTTTAAGAGGATAGGATTTAGAAGAGAAATAGAAGTATGAATTCTGAAATCTTGTAATTCAGAAAATGGGATTTGTGATTGTTTGAAGCAACTGATAGTAAGAAAAGACGGTGCTCAATGCTGGGTGGATCCTAGATTTTTTATGAAAGGTGGTGGCAGTGATGATTATGGCAATAAATAACAGTCACATTAGTATTATTATTTGAGATAGATGTGGCGTCAGGGATGTTTTACATATCAAATTATTGTTTTCGAAAGGTGGTGATAAAGGATGTTTTGGATTAGGATTAGCCAATGTATAATGGAATCAGTGATGGGTTCTAAGTGTGGAGTGGTTGATGACGGACAACATCTTATATTTAGTAGTCTATTTCATGTTTCCTATTCTTGTTTGAAGTCGTATGTAGATGTTTTCTTTTATTAGATGGATTCTTATTTATTTCTTTCCTATTAGAGGAACAAGTCTTGTTTTAATGTTTTCATATTCTTTGATACATATATAAGAGTTATGTTGGCTGTCCGCCATTGGACAAAATAAAAGTTTTTTCTTCCTTTTTGCTTGCTTCTTTAATTTTTCTTATTATCAATTTGCTTCTTTAATTTTTCTTATTATCAATTTCTTCTTGAGCTTTGTCGTTGAAGCTTGAGAAACTAAGGATTCTTACTTCGTCGTTGAAGTTTGGACTCCAAAACCTTATTAGCAGACCACAGGTTGCATTTGTGGACAATAAGTGTTCTGCTTAATCTCAGCTATATTTGGTTCATTTCATTTTCCCTCACCCTAAAATATATTATCATCATTACAAATACCTTATCTCAGCTACACTATGATTGCTGGCTCAAGTTTTTTATAGCCGTGCTTAGATGCTTTCACAATTGATTCAATGACAAGAATTCATGTCGAAACAAAGTGGAAAATTTTTCATTGGATGCTAATGGTGGCTTATCCCTGAGTACATAAACTAGTAATGTTTGGGAGAAGATTTATACTAAAGGGAAGACTAATCGAGATGAATCATAGAAAAACTTGACAGAAAACCAAGAAAAGCTTTGTTCAATTCATAATCAAAAGCCTATTTTGTTGACTAAAAACAGAGTATTAATTTTAGTGATGCCTTGGACAAGAAGACTTCTAAAATACTAGTCCAATTATACGACTCCCAGGTGACCTAAATTAATAAACATTATAAAATAATTTTTTCTCAAAATAAGCTAGACTCTGAATAATATAGTTTCATATGGGCTCCTGTATTAGAGGCATCATGACTCATGAGATGAAGTTTTAACATCGTCATCATTCATATCACCCAAGTTATTTGGATAGTCATCATGAGATGATTGATGAAGCTAGAGCATTAATATAATCATTTCCATTTCAGAGTTGGATACGAAGAAATTCAGTTCCCCTTACTTGGAAAAAGTAACATCAGCCAATAAAACTAAAATGGGAAATTTTTATGGTCGTTTAAATTAACTTTTTAAGGGCCGAAAAAGTTTAGTTATCTGATTCTAGATCTAGACTGGTTTCAGCTTGGCCTTTTCAAGTTTTGTTTAACAAGGCCAAGATTTTGTGTTTACCTTTGGCCAATATGACTATGGAGTTTTTTTTAATATTAAATTTCACATTTTCCATGCTTATGTAGTAAAAACTGTATATTAATCCAAGTATTGTCTTATTTTTAAGACTAAGCTAATTCAAGAACTTTGTTGATTTTCCTTTTTGGATTGCAGTTGAAGAAATTTGCCGCCGTCATCCTAAAGCCACAGAAGTTAATATTTTGGGATCTGTTGATGAGCTATCTAAGCAAGTTTTGTCCTCACTGAGGTATATTTTTAGTTCTCTGCTTTTTATTAAAATGTATATTTAGTTCTGAAATGCTTATGTAGCTGCTTTTGATACAGAAATATTGAAATCTTAACAGTGGGAAAGGGGCAGCTATTTGAAGATTTCTTTCAAGCTTTACCAAGTTGTCATGCTCTGAAAAGTTTAGTCATTTCTGAGGCATCTTTAGGTAATGGAATTCAAGACATCTCTCTTGACCATGACAAGCTGCGTCATCTACAAATTTTAAAGTGCCGTACACTTCGTATTTCACTCAGGTGATTAATTTTTTTCTTCATATGATTCATGGCTTACAGTGTGGACTACTTATTCTAAATGTGTTGCACAAATTGATGACATGTAGGTGCCCGCAACTTGAAACTCTATCCCTGATGTGCACGAATATGACTCATGCGTCACTAAATTGCTTACAACTACGTGTTCTGAATATTTCTTTCTGTCATAAACTCTCTGATGTTGGGATTCGTTCGGCTGTGACTTCATGCTTGTCATTGACATCTTTGGATTTGTCTCACTGTGTATGTGTTAGTGATGAAACATTGCGTGAAATAGCAGAGAATTGTTCTTATCTTCAGGTGTTAAATGCCTCATACTGCCCAAACATATCACTTGAGGTTAGCTTTGATTTTTTCACATTTAATTTTTATTTTTATTTTTGAAATGTGTGGATTTATGCATTTCTAACACGTACTTTAATTGCTGGTGGAAGTTTGTGAGACTTCACAATTTGACAGATCTGAAACTTGAGCATTGTGAGGGCATAACATCTGCTTCAATGACCTCTATTGCTGTCAGTTGCAAGTTGGAGGTAGCTCATATGGTTATTTTGATCTTGGCTTTTCATGATCTGATAGATATATTTACCATTTGCGTACTGAATATAATTACAAAACAGGCTCTTGAGCTTGAATGGTGCGGCCTCCTTACTGCTGTTTCTTTGGATCTGTCTCACCTGCAGAGAATTATGCTTAGGCATTGTCACATGTACAATTTATTTAATTTTTACACCGTACTTCACAGGCTGTTCTGTTGTATAATTGTTGCTATAATTTATTTAGACTAGGACGATATTTAATGTTATACCTTTGCTTGTTTGCCTGCAGATTGGCTGACTTGAACTTACAGAGTCATGTACTTTCATCTATATCTGTCTCTGATTGTGGTGCTTTGCATCAGATCAGCATTGTATCTAGTTCACTGAAGGTGTTTACTTGCTGAGAGCTTATTGTTTGTTTAATTACTTCATAACTTCTACAAATGCTTTTTGTTGTCTGGATGCAGAGATTGATATTACAGAAGCAGGAAAGCCTGGCCACCCTTTCACTCGAATGTCAATGTCTGCAAGAAGTTGATTTAACGGACTGCAATTCTCTAACAAATTCTATATGTGATGTTTTCAGAGATGGTGGAGGCTGCCCAATGATCAGGTCATTGGTTCTAGACAACTGTGAGGTATGCCTGTTCATGTAGTATGCCCTCTTCATGTAGTATGCCTGTTCATGTAGTCCTCCCTCCCTCTTCATGTGGCCGATTCTAGCTCAGCTCATGTGGCCAGCTGCTCTTCTTTTGAAACTGTTTGATTTGTGTTGTCAATTTGCAGAACTATCTTATCTTTAAGCATGGTAGATAATTTTTTTGGTTTTTGGAGTTACTAGGAATTTGTTTTAACATGCATTTCTGTATTGAATTTCAATGCCGGCTGTGTGTATTATGGTTCTGTGTTACTGTGTATGCGTCCAATCAATGTGCAATGTCTAGTTTAAAACAGCTGCTTGTGATTTCTCTCATGCTTTAAAGCAGTTGGTTATACATAGTCCAAGATGGTATTTCTCTAGTTGTGTGCCAGTATAGCTTTCTTGTTTAGGTCCAAGCTCATATTAGTCCTTTTGGGCTGTCTGTCACCCGACCTATGAGTTTTTAGACATAAGAGCACAAACAACATATTGGTAAAGATACATATATGTTGTGACTTCGTCTTCTGATGCAATGCTACTTTTTTGTTTGTGGTATAATTGATTCTATTCTTTATTTTTGCCAGAGTTTGACGGCAGTGGAATTAAAAGCTCTTTTTTGGTTGATGTTTCATTTGTTGGTTGCCGTGGTATGACTGAACTTTGCCTTGTATGTCCAAATCTTGAAAACATCCATCTTGATGGCTGTGGTCATCTTGAAACAGCAACCTTTTCCCGTGTAAGTACTGACTGATTTTACCTTGTTTTGGATCCAAACACATTTCATCTTTACTTTAATTATGTCCATTGTCTTTTTGGGAATTATTACTTTGGTTTGCAATATTGGGTTTTAGTTTTGTTTTGGATGTCAGATTGGTTGAGATATTGGGAGATATATCGGTGATGTAATTTTTGGAAAATTTTACAATGCTAATAAATAATTAATTATAAGATAAGGGTGATTATTTTATAGCATTTGAATGCATAAGCATGCAAATATGATTGGTTTGTATTAAGAATCATCACAAACACACTTAAAATATTAAAATTACATTCTGACTTAAACCTAGATATAAAAATTAATAAGTTCTAACTAATTAGTTCAAACTAATAATCTGAGTTATTAAGTTCACAACACTTAATAACTTTAAACATTAAATCTAAACAAGGTAAATTTAATGGGCTAGCATACAGTTAGGATGGCAATCAAACTATGAGCAAGCAGCCAACAAAGTAAATGGGTGCACAGTGAGCTTGGCCTAAAATGTGAAACTGTTAATATGGGTTGGGCCTAAAATGAGAAACAGTTAATATGGTTAAGAAAATTGGTGCTCTGCAAATGATTGGTGACTCGCACCGAAGGTGGACAGGAGCAGACTACAGCATGGCAGCGGGGATGGTGACTGCCAGCAGGCAAAGGTGACTTGAAGCAGATCCCAACGATGGCAAAGGGTGAAAAGATCCTGGCGGTGCTTGCATTGGCGACCAGATTCCGGTGATGGGAATTGGGCCAAATTTGCCCCTTCCCTCAGCCTCTTCATTTCCTACAAACTTCTTTTCATTTTCTCTCCTCTTTACTGTTTCTGGGCTTGTTTTTTTGTGAAAAGGTAATACTGGTCCCATGTTTCTTTGATGTACATGGATTTTATTCCTTGCACATGGTCACTTCTTGCGGCTATCACCGATTTCCAGCAACTATACATTTGAAATCCTTTTTGCCGACAGATATCATTTTGGCAACCTGCCAAACTTGACTTCCGACCAATATATGGCTGAAATGGCAAACCATGCTTCAGGGTAGCCTAGAAAGAACTGTGAGGTGGTATGAAAATGGTTCTGGTTACTTTTGGTCTGCTACTCAAAATCACTTTACTGCAGGTTGGATTGCGAGCACTTAATCTGGGGATCTGTCCTAAGTTGAGAACACTCCACATTGAGGCATCGTTGATGACAGTGCTTGAACTGAAGGGTTGTGGGGTTCTCTCTGATGTTGTTATCAACTGTCCTTTGCTTACATCTCTGGATGCTTCTTTTTGCAGGTAATCTTGTGCCATTTTCTTTTTATCTGTGAAACATACTTTTGCATTACATGAATTAAGGTGCCAAATCTGCATTTTTCAGACAACTTACAGATGAGTGCTTGTCTGCCACAATGTCTTCTTGCCCTTTGATTGAGTCTCTGATTTTGATGTCATGTCCATTGGTTAGTCTGAAGGGGCCTTTTCTTTTCGCTGGTTGCCAAATTTGACTTTGCTGGATCTGTCTTTCACCTCTCTAGAGAGCTTGCAGCCTGTCTTAGAAACCTGTCCGCAGATGAAGGTAGAGTTTCATGTGTAAAACCGCAAGATTTCCTTCTGGGAATTTATAAATCCAATTAGTTTGTTGCAGGTCTTGAAACCGCAGGCGTGCATATACCTCACAAACTCTTCCTTTGATGCACTTCATAAAGGTGTTCTTCCCTGCACTTCGTGAGCTAGACCTTTCCTATGGGACTATCTGTCAGTCTTCCATGGAGGAGCTTCTTGCTTCGTGTACTCACCTGACTCATGTGAGCTTCAATGGATGTGTGAACGTGCATGATCTAGACTGGGGTTCAAGTGGACTCCCATTTTTCAAATATATCAAACAAGAATGAATTAGTGGGTAGCCGTCAATTATTTCAACAGCCTGATTGCTCATTACAGAGTCTTAGCTTTGTTGGTTGCCCTAACATCAAGAAAGTTTTCATAGCGGGCTGCCATCATCTTTCAATGCTAAACCTGTCTGTGTCTGTGAATTTGAAGGAAATGGAACTCAGTTGTCCAAACCTCACCATTCTCAATTTAAGGTATTTTGTCAGTCTGGACCACCTTCTTTGTATATGGTCAATGGCCTGTTTATTTTATTTTTTTTGTGTGCTATATTTTCTGATTACATGATATGCAAATTGTTAGCAAGTGCTTCTCGTTAGAGATTTTAAAGCTTCAGTGCCCAAGGCTGAGCAGTCTTTGTCTCCTGGTCAGTGAAGTGGCTAACTTCTTTTTTTATTGCGTATAATTATGCCAAAGTTCCTTTTTCATAAACACTCCATTTTTTAGGTAGATATTACTGTCCCATGACTCTTAACACTGCCGAGAAAAATAATGTTCTATTTCTAATTGTGCCTTCTTAAGGATGACATGGTATTTTTGTGTAGAAGTTAAAACTTATCCGTGTATCCTTTAAAGGCTGGTTTGAGAGCTTTATTTGATTGCGTTTTTTCTTGGTGTTCAGTTTTGCAGTATCTCAGAAAATGGTTTGGAGAATGCTGTGTCAGATTGTAGCCTGATAGAGACTCTTGATATACGTTTTTGTCCCAAAGTATGTGATTCCTGGGCAGATCACTATTCTTCATATTTTGTACATTATATGCAGTACTGAAAAGACTGCAATATGACTTCTATAATGACTTCTATTATGCCGCTAATGTAATTTTCTTACCTTTTTTTTGGAAAAGATACATGCTACTTGCATGTCAAGGTTGCGTATGGTCTGCCCTAGTGTGAAGCGAATCTTCAACAGCTCGTCTTCCTGACTGTTCAGTGGTCATGCATACGGAAACTCGTTGCCATCCAGGTCAGATTTATAATATATTTGTATCTTTGTCCCATCTTTGTTTGAGCTAAATTTACTGTGTAATCAGCAATCATGTAAATACATATTCTGTATAGTAATCGTATTTATGTATGTGAGATTAATATTATTTAATTATCTGATTGGCCCAAGTATATGATGTAAAACCAATACAACAAAGTTGTATTGTAAATTTATTATGTTTTGTTTAATAACTAAATGCTTCTATTGGAAAAAGAAAAAAACCTATATGCATTCTTCTATTCAGTTAATAGTGTTGATTCTCAATGGTATTCCTTGCATTAAAGTTACCTTTGTGATGAATAAGAACTTAGGACATTCTTAATGTTAGTTGAGTGCCTGATTCTCTAATTGATTGACCCGCACTGACACCCACCGCTTCCCCAACTCAACTAAGTTGCCATGAATGGGACTTCAACCATAACATAATCGACAGATTCAAGAAGTGCTCCTACAACAAATAAAAGGAATTCAAATATATAATGATTTCGCTTGAAGGTTATGAAGCAATTGACAAATCTAATCCCAATATCTTGGCTTAGTGCAGCAATGCACCGTGGACCCACATATATGTCATATGTTGATGCATGGCCAATTAGTTTTGGATCAAAATTTTTTCTTATTATTTTGAGGACTCACCGAAATACTTCTTTTTACTGCGGCTGGTCACATGGAATTAGCTGATGTTTGACCCGTGGGCTTTTTACTTCATGCAGCATTGCTCTGTAAGGTTTTTGCCCATTGTGAATAATTCTCCACTGCTGTCTCCAGTAGAAGTCTGGGCCATTGGGTGCAGGAGTTGTAACGTGGCTAATTTTGGAAGGCGAAGAAGGTATATTTTACAACCTATCTTACAACTGTCATCATGAGTATATCAAATAATTGCCGTTGGGATGAGGGATATGGTTTCTCTATAATGTTTCATCATGGACAATATTATGTTAAATTGTTTTATCCAAGTATGTTTTGTTCTTCTTCAACTGAAACGGGGAGATATCAAATTATTTACCAAGAATGCAAACTCCTTTTTGATCATGTACAAAATGTCCGCGGAAACTTTCTCATATTGTAAGTTATATTGTTGATTTTCCAACATTTATGCTATTTGGCCATTTTGAGCATGATTTTTACGTGTCTTCCCATATATATGCATTTTAGCCTCTTTGTTTTAGCCGCTCAATGCACATCAATTTGGGCCTGTTTTGCCAGTAACTATTGTAGGTTAGTGCTAGGTTAACTATCATAATCTATGAACGGAGCGGAGCGTCTAGACCAACTTGTAAGAGGTTGTCATTCTACATCGACGTGCAGCAGATGCTACAATCAGAACCAACTTGTAACAAAGTGGGAAATTTTTCAGTACATTCCAAGACAGTTGCTCTACAGTGGACCCCAGCATAACGGGAAGCTGGATTAAACTCCAACCACCACGGCATAAACAGCTAAGGTGGGCGGCACCTATGTGAACGAAAGGAAGAGTCGGATAAGGTTGGAACACTTTCTAGAAGGTTGCCCCAAATAAGGATTTTTTGGGCGTTGCACCGGCTTGCCGATCGCTGCAACTGTATTGTGGATGTACATGATCATCCACTTACATAGATCGACAACGCAAATTGTAGGTTAAAATCAATGCCACATCTGTTCAAAGTATAGCCGTGAGAGCAATAGACAGGTATATTAGTATATATATATATATATAATATAATATAATGATTATATTTTTATATTATTTTATTGAGTCGAATTTGAGTTATAATTGAGTTGAGTGTAGTCGAATATTGCCTTATTCAAATTTGGCTCAAAGGATTCGAGTTCGAGTTTAAATATTTAAATATCGAGTTTCGAGTGGAACTGAGCTGAACGGTAAATATTCATGAGCTGGTTCGTTCAACCTTAAAAATGGGCATTTTCAATTGCCTGTTCGAAGGTTGTTCGAAGGTTGTGTCAGGAAAAACAATTATATTTTTTTAAAAAAGTTATTTTCTAAAATTAAATTAATTGTTTTTGCAAGCATCAGTTCAAAAAATGGCACTTGGACTTGAGTTTTGCTTATGGACTAGAGTCAGGTATCCATCTAACTAGGAGTCATTTACCTTCAAAATTTAACCTTCTCGTGAATCAATATTGCTACGAATTAGTATATTCTTTTATTCTTTCACTCGAGAGTCAATCAAGGAGGCTAATTCTTTGAGTCACCCATTGAGTTTCAACTTGAACGTCTGAGGGACAAAGTCAACTCGAGCAGATTTCTGGGCCAAGATAGAATTCAAAAACATAGCTGGGAATTGCAGTCAGACATAAATTTGCCAGCTTAAAGTTAGGTGGGCAGATGGAAAAATACATTCCATGGTCGTCCAGTAAGGTTTGTTTGTTAGCTTCTTATTATGTAGAGAAGATATGATCGGTCTATAATACTCAAACCTTTATCCATTAAATGAAAAATCTATTACACTACAAGCAGAGAACAGTTATTGACGGACGATGACAGCATGAAAAGAAATATAATTATTAACCAGTTTTTGCAAAGAACAAACATCTAAAAAGAAGGTAATTATGAAAATACCTGTCTATTGCTCGACAGCAACCACAAGCTTTTCCTTCATTGATCCAACAGTCGACCCGGGATCGTCTCTAGATGCATGTAGTAAAGAGAGTCCAGCTCCTCCAAGGCACTGGGAAACAACAACAAACGAGGTAGGAAATGATCTATAAAGAAAATCCCAACATATACAAAGAACGAAAAGAGTAAGAGAAACATTCTAAGTTGATCATATTATACCCTAGGCATTTTTCAACTACATCATTTGCTACCCTCCCTTAACCATCATGGGCAGCGTACTGAGCAACCTATCACTCGTACAAAAGTACAAGTTAATGAACGCCATCATAAGCTTCAAAAGTATTCATGGCTGATATGCATCTGACACTAGTTATGGCGTGTGTAAAGGTTCGGCGGTATCATGTTTCGAAGGACTATTGCATCCAATCACTTCCTAGTGCAGTACATCGTCACCGAAATTAAGTGTTGTCGGGAATTTGTTTCAGATATACAAGTACTGCAAGTTGAAAAAATTATATGTGAGCAAGAACGCATGTAATGAACTTAAATAGAACTATTAGGACACTAGAAAAGCGGCATCCAGCACAAAATATGCTGCAAAGAAATCAAGAGATTTCTACATTTTGTAAGAATGTTGATTCTCACGAAGAGCAAGAGACATCTCTCTTAGCCTCTATCGACTTCTAAAAGAGACTTATAATAAGTATCCTTGTAATAGGTGTCGCATGTCTTTTAATCCAAAAAGGACTTGTAATAGGTGTCACATGCCTCTTAATCCGAAATAAGGTTTTCCTATTAGCATATATACAAGTCACTAATATCCTCTATAACCGATGTGAGATAAACCCAACACTTCCCCAACTATAAAAATAAAGTTTTTTTGGTATACGAAAAAAAAGAACTTAATTTTGTAGTTGGGAAGTTGTTGAGTTTATCCCATATCGGTCATAGAGAGTGTGATTGTCTTGTATATAGAGTAATGGAAAAGCTAATTACGAGAGACCGGAGCCAAGTGGGATTTGGTGTTTACCTGCGTCGATTGTTGAAGTCTCCTTCTGTAACACCCCAAATCCGATTCACGCTCATGAATCGAGACCGGCATGTTACAAGCCCTGGTTAGGTCGGCTAACCCGAATCCAACTAGTGCAGATCTAATCTCGGCGTCTTAAGATAAAGATACAACTCGTCATACATGGATGAATGCACAGAATCCTAACATGATACTACATGGATGACATGCAAACCAAAGTACACACCAAGACAATCCCGATAAAATTAATAAAAATTTTGAAATATAACGGACAAGAGTTTCCCCTAAAAATGCAATTAGGGGCCACCCTGTCAAATATACATATGCAAATATATATATAACTATTTATCAAACAATTTTATTCATACAAAATACAAAATCTAACATGCTGTAACTCATTCTAGAACTTGGGTCTCAACCTACTATGCTTCCATTGCCCAATCTATTTCTGTTCACATCATCTGATCATCTTTTAGCACTTAATTACGCCCTATCATCATATCTTAAGCATTAATCACATCATATCATGTCTCAGCATTTCACGTCATTCTCAAGATAATAACATCATAGACAAAATATTAATTACTCTATCGACTGACATGTGTGCAAATGACATCATTGCTCCTCCATCCAAGCTGGCTCCTCCAACTCGTAATTGTTACCTACATATAGTATAAAAGCACGTCAGTAACAAGTGTTACTGGTCCAGAAAATAAAATAACTATAACAAGCTGGCTATGAGAGCAAACTCTCATATAAAAGAAAACATCATATACTCTACGTGAACACTCTGAAGGGCACTACTGAGGAGCCACTGGGCTGCAGACCCGGTAGCATCCCGAACTTACTGATTTGCTGCTGGTACTGTGCCGCTCTCGACACTTCTTTTTCAGTACTTCACATAAAACTTTATCCTAACCCCTCTCCTTACCTCCATATTTCTCCTGGCCTTGAGCACGAAGGCCGAATATTCTCATGCAGTCACCTTTAATACCCTTTGAACCACAAGTCTGGACATGCGTTGTACTAAACAGTACCCGTAAATGTAAAACCCACGATTCGAGTTAGGGTTTTATAGTCAGAACCGGTCGGGTCGACCGTTATTTTTGGAGTCGAGTCAGTTTCAGAACACGTGTACTGAGCCGACGCCGGTCTCGTGTATGAGCCATGAGGGTCATGTGTACCCAAGTATATGATGATAACGTCATGAACACAGTAGAACAGAATGAGTTATCAGAATATACGAAAGTATGCCAGTGATTTTATTTATTTATTTTATTTTATTTTATTTATAT
>JAURVB010010415.1:0-32819 GCA_033002965.1 Piper betle | reverse complement strand
TGCTGTCCTGAAAGGACCGAACGTGTTATATTTTTTACCCGGTTAATTATTAAATTTTATTATTTACCCATTTATTTACCTGGTTACCAGGTTAAGTAAAGTACGGGTGAATCGATATGATTGGTCATCACGATTATTATGATCATTAGTCGACCGGTCATGATTTGACCTACAGCCAAACCCCCGGTCTTGGGTGGGTGACGACGTGGTGAGTGGGAGGAAAGGGAGAACGAACTTTAGCCAAGTGATACCTATTCATGAATGGGCGGTAGGGTAGGGTGTAAGAATTTAATTGAGGGACTCGTTGAGTTGTATATATATATAGTTGTGAAGATTGGGAAATCATTTTCCCTAGCCGTCCACTCCTTGTCTCCTCTCCGTCCCAGGCATCCTCATTGCTGTGTGAGTATCCCGCCCCTTATCTTATTTCTTTTACATTAGGACTCTTGCATGCATGGTTTTGATGGTAAGGATGTAGGGTTGATGACGTTCTTCACATCTTGTTTTCCCACTTTTATTTTGGGAAGAAGGTAGCATGTTGGCTGGGTCGCCACCATCACCTTCCCGCCTCCCCTAGTTTTCCATGCTCTCGGCTTGTGTTTTGGAGTGTTTTCTGCGGTGCCTTATCAAGTAGGCATGCGGTTCAGTCTATGGCTTCCAAATAAGGTTGTGCATGTAGCAACGCCTGATTGTTTTTTTGTTGGCGAGGCCTGGCTGAATTACAGGATCCCTAGCATCTTATGCATGGGGTTCCTTTGGGTCGTTTGGTTGTTTTGTTGAGCACGTGTTGATATGTTTTGGTTGCTGCCCCTCGTGTTGATGAAGGCGTCGTGAGTTGCACTTCTGGTTTGTGGTTGATCGTCCTTTCTGTATAGTATGCTTGTTGTGTCTAGGGTTGCTGGTTTCTTCTTTTGTTTGGGCCACGTCGTGGTACCTGTTATTGCTGGTTGTAGTGGTATAGTTCAAGTAACTTAGAGATTTGGATGAATAATAATTGCTAAGTTAATATGTAATGCACATAGTTATTGGCCTAAATAAAAAATTGGGTAATCCATGAGTAATATAATCACAGTAGTAATTAATTAGTGATAAGAAATCCATGTACTATAAATTATTAAGTCGGATGGTTACAAGTAATTAATAAAATAAAGATTTTACCTTTACCATATTAAATTTAATATTAGGTAAACAAAGTGATTATTTTAATAACAAGTCAGTAATATAGATAATAAGTTATTAAACTATAGTCAGGTAAACATCACTCACGTCGAACCTAAATAGCATAATGAAAATAAATAAAGTCAAAACTTTATAGAGTCGTATAAATTAAAATAATTATATTAATAATATTCATGAATTTAAATAATAAAAATTATTTTAAATAATTTTATTGAATAAATTAACTAATTAAACTGCTATTAATTATGATTTAGATAATTAATTTAAAATGTAAAGTAGGACTTAAATGATTATATCACATGAATAATTAATTATCTCACTAGATTTGTTGAGAATTTAATATTTAATATTTTTGAATTGTTACATGATATGTTGTCAGAATTTTAATAATCACATATATATTAGACATTTAGTTGCGTGCATTTCTACTCGAATAAAATTATACTTATGTATAATTTTACATTCTCGTTCAGATTAGGATCTGCAGCTGCGAGTTCGAAATATCCAGGTCCGTATAATTATTTAAAATGTTGCATTTTCACAAATTGGTATAATTATATAAAATATTGTATTTCCCCAAACTAGTATAACTATATGAAATGTTGTATTTTCCCAAACCGGTAGCCTTGTCGGCACTAATATCAGAATGAAGTGGGAGACCATGACTAATCTGAAAATGAATTGGGAGACCACCTAATCTCAGAATGAGCTGGGAGACAATTTCTAATCTCTGAATAAACTAGGAGACCAAGACTAATTTCAAAATAAATTGGGAGACCACCTAATCTCAGAATGAGCTGGGAGACAATTTCTAATCTCAGAATAAACTGGGAGACCATGGGTAATCTCAAAATGAATTGGGTGACCACCTAATCTTAGAAGGAGCTGAGAGATAATTTGTAATCTCAGAATGAAGTTGGAGACCATGACTAATCTGAAAATGAATTGGGAGACAACCTAATCTCAAAATGAGCTGGGAGACGACTTTTACTAATCTCAGAATGACCTGAGAGACAAATTACTAATCTTAGAATGACCTAAGAGATAATTACTAAAGACTTGTGTAATAATAATAATAATAATGAGTGAAATGATAATAGGGATTATATTGACTTGTTTCATTTAATTGTGCGGCTTAGTGGTCTTATCACTAACGCGGAATTGCCTCCGCAAGTGAGCTGCATTGGACTGAAGAATAGAAGTATGGTTAGAAGTTCTTTTACTAACCTAGATATGGTGAATTGATAATAAAAGTTGGACTTCCATATTATTCTCTTGTATTATAAATGTGGCTATGGTAAACGGTCTGAGACTGTAGGACAGTTATTTTATATTTTAGAGAACATGATTTATAGTTATGATTTATATTATATGTTGCGAGACTTACTTGCTGTATTTAAATTCATGTTCTAGAATGCGACATTTACATTAACTATATTTTTAAGTAACACCTGATCCGGTTCGGGTGGGTCGTTACAAGTGGTATCAGAGCTAGGTTTCCCACTAGCTCACATTTTATGACTCAAATACCTTGTTGAAAAGTCCAATAATTATCTTTTCCTACTTTGTTGTATTATTAATGGACAAATTCATTCGGTAAGAAACCTAAGTCATAACTGAAACAAAAAAATATACTAATAAACCATGATGGTTCGACGTTTTGATGGCAGGCATTCGTAGATAGTCAAACTGAGCAATTCCGCCTAATGCGAACACCGAGAATGTATTGGCTCAAATCCTGACGGGAGTCGTAGCATGGTATGGCACCTCAAACTCAGCAGCGGGTCCTAGAATCACCCCAGATGGTGGTCAGGGGAGTGCCCAATGGTGGGCAGGATTAGTAGACTGGGGCGAGGAAGGGAGCGTCCAAACCCAGTGCCACCGGTCGGTCCGACAAGTGGTGCCGCCAACGGTTGATGAAAGTGACCGCTACACTGAAAAAATTTAGAAAGAATGGAGCTGAGGTATTTATTGGAGGGATCGATCCAATGAAGGCGGAGAGCTGGATTGACAGTACCAAAAAAGTGTTTAGAGCTATGTCTGTACTCCACCGCCATCAAGTGAGATTGGCAACATGCATGCTTCAAGAGGAAGCATCTTACTGGTGGAAATCCATGGAGAAAACCACTTTCCATCAACATGAGATTTCCTCCATCGCGTGGGCGGAATTTGTGGCTGCTTTCAATGGACAATATTTTCCAGAGCCAGTTGTCCAGAAGAAAGCACTGGAATTCGCCAATTTGGTTCAAAGGGAGAATTCAATCTAGGAATATGCCAAGAAATTCTTACAGTTGGAGCATTTTGCACCTGGGATTTTGGCAACTGATAAGGCGAGAGCCGACCAATTCTTTTGGGGATTGAAGTAAGAATTTAGAGGTAAGATTGCTACAGCGCCAAGGAGTACAATAACTGAGTTGATCGACTCAGCCACTACTCAAGAGTTGGTGTTCGTGTATGACCGTGCATAGAAGCAAGGAAAGGTTACTTCTCAGCACAAGAATGTCAACCCTATCAGTAACAAAAATAGGTCAGCCGGACTCCAGCAGCAGAACTACCAAGGGAACATAGAGGGGAACCTGAAAAGGAAGTTTGAGGGTATCCCGTGGAGGCGGTGTCAAAATTGCAAGAAGATGCATTTAGGAAAATGCAAGGAGCCCTGTAGGTGCTTCAACTATGGAAGAACGGGACACATACAGAGGGAGTGCCGTCAGCCTCCAAAGCAACAACAGGATCAGCCTGAGCAAGGGAACGCACCAGCTCCTATTCGTTACCCGGCACCTGCACAATCAGCAGACAAAGGGAAGCTCTATGATGTTGAAGTTGAGGAAGATGAGGTGGATGAACACACTTCTATTCTTTAGTCCCAAAGCTGCTCACCTGCGGAGACAATTCCACGTTAGTGATAAAACTACTAAGCCGCATAATTAAATGAAACCAGTCAATATAATCCCTATTATCATTTCACCCATTATCATTATTATTATTACACAAGTAAAGAGTAATTATCGCTCAAGTCATTCTTAAATTAGTAATTTGTATCTCAGGTCATTCTGAGATTAGTAAATGTCGACTCCCAGCTCATTCTGAGATTAGGTGGTCCCCCAATTCATTTTGAGGTTAGTCATGGTCTCCTAGTTCATTCTGATAATAGAAAATTATCTCCCAGCTCATTCTGAGATTAGGTGGTCCCCTAATTCATTTTGAGGTTAGTCATGGTCTCCCAGTTCATTCTGAGATAAGAAATCGTCTCCCAGCTCATTCTGAAATTAAATGGTCTCCCAATTCATTTTAAGATTAGTCATGGTCTCCCAGTTCATTCTGTGATTAGAAATTGTCTCCCAGCTCATTCTGAGATTAGGTGGTCTCCTAATTCATTTTGAGATTAGTCATGGTCCCCTAGTTCATTCTAAGATTAAAAATTGTCTCCCAGCTCATTCTGAGATTAGGTCGTCTCTAAATTCATTTTGAGATTAGTCATGGTCTCCTAGTTCATTCTAAGATTAAAAATCATTTCCCAGCTCATTCTGAGATTAGTGTCGACAAAGGCTACCAATTTGGGAAAGTACAACATTTAATATAGTTATACCAATTTGGGAAAGTACAACATTTTATATAATTAAACCAGTTTAGGTAAATACAACATTTCAATTAATTATACGTACAATACAACATTTCCATTAATGATAAGCACACACATAGTAACACACATAGTTATTTTAAAGGAGCGGCCCGTGTTGGACTGAGTCAATTCCATGACCCTGATTGCGTTACAGCGCAGGGTGGTCGAATCTGGACTCAGGCCGACCAGGGCTGCCAACAAAGGAAAGTACAACATTTCAAATGATTATACAGACACACATAGTGATTTTAAAGTTGCGGCCCCGTGTTAGACTGAGTTAATTCTTTAACCCATATTGTGGTACAGTACATGGTGGTCGAATCTAGGCTCAAGCTGACCAGGGCTGCCAACAAGGGAAAGTACAACATTTCAAATGATTATACGGATCTGGATAATTCAAACTCGTAGTTGGACCAATGATCCTAATCTGAACGAGAATATAAAATTATACATAAATACAATTTTATTCGAGTAGGAATGCATGCAACCAAATGACTAATATATATATCACTATTAAAATTCAACAATATTAAATATTGATTTATTGAGGTGATTTAATCATTTAAGTCCTACTTTACATTTTAAATTAATTATCTAAATCATAATTAATACCTAACAATTGATAAAATAATTATTACTAATAAACAAGTATTTAATTTCCTTTTGTGGTGATAATTACTTAACCCCGATCTTGATGATTTAATTTACGGTTATAATTTTTAACCGCTACTATTATTTACAACTATTTAATTAATTAAGTTGTTCAATTAAATTATTTAAAATATTTTATATTATTTAAAAATATTATTAATACAATTATTTTAAATTATTCTACTCAATAAAGTTTCAAACTTTATTTATTTTCAATATTCTCTTTAGGTTCGACGCGAGTGATTGCTACCCGACTATAGCTTAAAAACCCATTATCTACATTATTAATTCATTATTAAAATAATTATTTATTTACCTAATATTAAATT
The DNA here is from genome assembly GCA_033002965.1 of Piper betle. Taxonomy (NCBI): domain Eukaryota; kingdom Viridiplantae; phylum Streptophyta; class Magnoliopsida; order Piperales; family Piperaceae; genus Piper; species Piper betle. The sequence goes on along the minus strand of JAURVB010010415.1, from coordinate 27,041 downwards.
TAATATGGTAAAGGTAAAATCTTTATTTTATTAAATACTTATAACCCTCTGATTTAATTTAATCGCTTGAATTACGTCGATTAATTATCGACCGTTTGTCATTACCGTATTTTTATTATTCGTGGCGATTTAATACAATAGTTAGTTTGTTTAGTAACTTTATCCATAACCCATTAAAATAATTATTTTTAAAGATTTATTACGAGTTAATATTCTTTTTTGATTCGAGTCGGTATCGAGCCCGGTGTTATTTACGAGTTGGTATAATTATTTAACTCGAGTTGTGTTAAGTCAAGCATTATTTACAAGTTTACCACCCAAGTTAATTTTTTTCCTTCATCTTCTCCGGCATGCTATGTTCCCAATTTCAGACGCCCTCCAGCCGCCGCCGCCGCCGACCACCTCCGGACGCCGTCAATCGTCGCCGACCAGCCCTGCCATGCCGTTGCGGTGTCGTCCCAGCCAACTCCGTCCATCTTCTAGCCACGGCGATGCCCGCATCACCTGCCTAGCAGCGCACTTGCGTAGGTGATTCCACCGCCAGCGAGCGTCGCCGCCTCAATTGGGTGGTCGCCTCGTCACCCTCGACCACCTATCTACCTTCCCCAACCATATTGGAGCCTGTCGCTCTAACGACCCGGCCATTTGTCACAATATTGTGTGCCTAGCTGGCCAGGTGTTACTTACAATTAAGGAAATATAACTAACATTTTTATTTAACAAAAATATATGAAGATCACACACTCTTATACCGTTTCCCATCAGCCACACTTATTTCTCAAATAAATAATAAAAGGAGTCCTCATATTTATTTTGCTCCATGCCCTGGTTGTCAATCACCTACTTTCGTATCTGCACACCTGCGGAGGCAATTCCGCGTTAGTGATTACAACACTAAGTAGTATAATAGATAAAACAAATCAAGTACATTCCACTATTTCCTTATGTTTATTGTAATATGCGGTGGAGCGATTCCGCTATACTCCAAAACAATGCAAAGGAGGTATCCGTTGTGATCCGCACATCCCGGCCGTAGCCCTTCTGTGGGGAGGCTATCACTACCGTCTCCAGTGCCAGTGCCTCACACACCCCGGCCATAGCCTTTTTGTGAGGAAGCTATCACTGCACTCAAGTGATTGCTACGCCCCGTTTGTGGGGAAGCACTTACTACCAATTCTAGTTCCAGTGCCTCACACACCCCGGCTGTAGCCTTTTTATAGGGAGGCTATCACTGCACTCGAGTGCCAGTGCCTTGCACACCCCGACCGTAGCCTTTTTATTGGGAGGCTATCACTGCACTAAGGTGATTGCTATGTCCCGTTTGTGGGGAAGCTCTCACTACCAACTCTAGTGCCATTGCCTCACACACCCCGGCCGTAGCCTTTCTATGGGGTAGCTATCACTGCACTCCAGTGCTAGTGCATTGCACACCCGGCCGTAGCCTTTTTATTTGGAGGCTATCACTTCACTCCAGTGCGATGGAGGAATCGCTGTGCCTCACTCACCCCGGCCGTAGCCTTTTTATGGGGCGGCTATCACTACTCCAAAACAATGTCGATGCATTACACAATTTACGCACATAATATGACCTAGTGTCGAACTTAGTCAATTCTTTGACTCCGGTTGCACTCGGTGCATGGTGGTCGAATCTGGGCTCAGGCCGACCTAGGCTACCAACAAGGAAAGTACGATGTTCTACCTATTATACGTACCTGGCTTGTGATTTCGTCTGACTGTGACCCGTGAACCCTAATCTGAATGAGGGCATAAAATTATACATTAGTATAATTTTATTTTGCATAAACCTACATGCAACTTACATGACTAATATACTATCAATTTTAAATGATGTATTTAGTTCATGTTAGTCTTCATTCCTTATTAAATTTTCAGCAATTCTAATGATAATTAATTATTAATTATCATTATCCAAATCCCCATTATCTAATCGATAATTTAATTATTAACATGTCCATTTACAAAATAACTAAGCAATCGACAAGAACCCCATGCGTAAGACACTGGAGATCTAGCAACTTGGCAGGGCGTCTTTAACAAACCTTGCATGGAAGAATCCTAATATGGAAACAAATAAGATGAGGGATGAAATACTCACACAGTAATGGGGAGGTCGCCTGGGACAGAGATGAGGGATGAAATACTCCCTCCTCCTGCATATATATACACTTCAACCATTCCCTTTATTAAATTCTCATACCCCATAATCCATTAGTATTTTCTAGGTTCAACAAGCCCCTTCATTAAATTCTCACACCCGATTATCCATTCATGAATAGGTATTTTCTAGGTGACCTTAAGTCGAACCATGACCGGTCGACTTGATAACCAACTATATTGGTTCGTCTATATTTATTTCATAATATTTAGGTTCGAGTCTAGTAATAAAAATCATGGTTTTCACAGTCGCCACCTAGGACGGCCAGATTTCTTCCCCCACCGCCGTTTCCCTTGTTTTTGGTCCTCTGGTTTTGGCCATTTACCACTCCAGGCTAACATCCACACACATGAGATTGACCCTACACTGATCTATGAAGAGAGTAGGATCATCTTCCGACGTCGGAACGACCGTCGCCACCGATTCCCGTCGAAACCTCACCTCTGCTTACCCATCTCGCCGAAACAGGGGACTTGTCAGCCAAATTAAAGTTTAATTTCAGTTTAGTTTCTTTCTTGTTGATTTTAAACTTCAATCCTTGCGATTATACAGCTTATTATCAACTTAAAAAATATATAACACGTTCGGTCCTTCCCGAACAGCATCCACGTCCATTTTTTTTCACGGTCTTTACACTTGTAAAGCCTTTTGGCTAACTTAGTTGAGTCGAAGTCAAAACCCAAAGAGTTGTCTATGATTCCTGTGGTAGCAGAGTTTCCCGATGTATTCCCAAAAGAACTTCCAGGGTTACCTCCTAAGCGGGCAGTGGAGTTTGCTATTGACGTAGCACCTGGAACAACACCAATTTCTAAAGCACCATACCGCATGGCTCCAGCAGAACTCAAAGAGTTAAAGAGTCAACTAGAAGAGTTGTTGTAGGTAGGCTTCATCAGACCAAGTACTACACCCTGGGGAGCCCCTGTTCTTTTTGTGAAGAAGAAAGACAGATCACTTCGGCTGTGTATTGACTATCGAAAAATCAATCAAGTGACAGGCAAGAATCGGTACCCCTTACCGAGGATTGATGACTTGTTTGATCAGTTAAAAATAGTTGGAATATTTTCTAAGATAGACTTGCAGTCTGGTTATCTCCAGTTGTGAGTAAATGAGTTAGACATACATAAAACGACTTTCCAAACTCGGTATGGACATTATGAGTTTTTAGTTATGCCTTTTGGTCTAACAAATGCACCAGCGGCCTTTATGTCACTCATGAACATAGTATTCCACACATACCTGAATAAGAAATGGCAAGGAAATACCGTAGCCTTTTTGTGGCATAGGAGTGTATATTTGTAGTAGCATGAACTGATCCCGAAGAAATAAATAAAATTAATCATGATTGTTCTGTTGCCGTTATGATATTTCGGGGACGAAATATCTCCAAGTTGGGGAGATTGTAAAGACCGTGAGAAAAAAAAATTTTTCTCGCGGATGCGGTCTGGAAAGGACCGAACATGTTATATTCTTTACCTAGTGAATTCTACCCAATTAATTATTATATATTATTATTTACATATTTATTTACCCGGTTACCCGTTAAGTGAAGTACGGGTGATTTGATATGATTGGTCATCACGATTATTATGATCATTAGTCGACCGGTCATGGTTCGACTTAAGGCGAAACCCCCGGTCTTGGGTGGGTGACAACTGGGTGAGTGGGAGGAAAAGGGAAATGAACTTTAGCCAAGTGATACCTATTCATGAATGGGCGGTAGGGTAGGGTGTAAGAATTTAATTAAGGGACTCATTGAGTTGTATATATATATAGTAGTGAAGATTGTGGGAAATCCTTTTCCCTAGCCGTCCACTTCTTCTTGTCTCCTCTTCATCCCAGGCACCCTCCTCATTGCTGCGTGAGTATCTCATTCCTTTTCTTATTTCTTTTACATTAGGACTCTTGCATTCATGGTTTTGATGGTAAGGATGTAGGGTTTATGACATTCTTCACATCTTCTTGTTTTCCACATTTTTTGGGAAGAAGGTTGCATGTTGGCCTGATCGCCACCATCTCCATCCTGTCTCCCCTAGTTTTCCTTGCTCTCGGCTTGTGTTTTGTAGTGTTTTCTGCTGTGCCTTGTCACGTAGGCATGTGGTTTAGTCGGAGAGGCATGTAGCAAGGCCTGATTGTTTTGTTGCAGAGGCCTGGCTTACAGGATCCCTAGCATCTTATGCATGGGGTCTTGTCAATTCTGGTTGCATGAATTGCTGGGGTTTCTTTGGGCCGTTTGGTTGTTTTGTTGAGCGCAAGTTGATATGTTCTGGTTGCTACCCCTCGTGTTGATGAAGGCGTCGTGAGTTGCACTGCTGGTTTGCGGTTGATCGTCCTTTCTGTATAGTATGCCTGTTGTGTCTAGGGTTGTTGGTTTCTTTTTTGTTTGGGCCAAGTCGTAGTACCTGTTATTGCTAGTCATAGTGGTATAGTTCAAGTAACTTAGGGATCTAGATGAATAATAATTGCAAAGTTATATATTTAATGCACATTGTTATTGGCGTAAATAAAAAATTGGGTAATCTATTAGTAATATTATCACTGTAGTAATTAATTGGTGATAAGTAATTCGTGTACTATAAATTATTAAGTCGGATGGTTATAAGTAATTAATAAAATAAGGATTTTACCTTTACTATATTAAATTTAATATTAGGTAAACAAAGTGATTATTTTAATAACGAGTCAGTAATATAGAAAAGAGGTTATTAAACTATAATTGGGTAGAAATCACTCGCGTTGAACCTAAATAGCATAATAAAAATAAATAACGCCGAAACTATATAGAGTCAAGTAAATAAAAATAATTGTATTAATAATATTTATGAATTAAAATAATACAAATTATTTTAAAAAATTTTATTGAATAACTTAATGAATTAAATTGCTGTAAATAATAGAAGTGATTAAAAATTATAACCGTCAACTAAATCATTAAGATCGGGGTTAAGTAATTATCACCACAAAGGAAAATTAAATACTTGTTTATTAGTAATAATTATTTTATCATCTGTTAAGTATTAATTATGATTTAGATAATTAATTTAAAATGTAAAGTAGGACTTAAATGATTATATCACATGAATATATTACTAGATTTGTCGAGAAGTTAATATTTAATATTTTTGAATTGTTACATGATATGTTGTCAAAATTTTAATAATCATATGTATATTAGACATTTAGTTGCATGCATTATATAAAATGTTATATTTTCCCAAACTGGTATAACTATACGAAATCTTGATTTTTCCTAAACCGGTAGCCTTGTCAGCACTAATCTCAGAATGAGCTGGGAGACAATTTTTATTCTCTGAATGAACTGGGAGACCATGACTAATCTCAAAAAGAATATGGTGACCACCTAATCTCACAATGAACTCGGAGACAATTTCTAATCTTAGAAGGAACTAGGTGACCATGACTAATCTCAAAATGAATTAGGAGACCACCTTATCTCAGAATGAGCAGGGAGACGATTTCTAATCTCAGAATGAGCTGGGAGATGACTTTTACTAATCTCAGAATGACTTGAGAGACAAATTACTAATCTCATAATGACCTGAGAGATAATTACTGAAGACTTGTGTAATAATAATATTAAAAACGAATGAAATGATAATAGGGATTATATTGACTTGTTTTATTTAATTATGCAGCTAAGTGGTTGTATCACTAACGTGGATTTGCCTCCGCAGGTGACCAGCATTGGATTGAAGAATAGAAGTGTGGTTGATGGTTCTTTTACCAACCTAGGTATAGTGAATCGATAATAAAAGTTGGACTTCCTTATTATTCTCTTGTGTTATAAATGTAATCATGAGAAACGTTCCGAGACTGTGGGACAGTTATTTTATATTTGAGAGAACATGATTTATTGTTATGATTTATATTATATGTTGCGAGACTTACTTGCTGTATTTAAAATAATGTTCTGGAATGCTATATTTACATGAACTATATTTTTAAGTAACACCTGGTCCAGTTCGGGCAGGTCATTACAAGATGTAAGATAGAAGAATTTGGATATTCATTATCAGTGTTCACTCCCATAAGTAGTATTTTAGCAATGAGTGAGTGCGTGTATAACATCCCTATTGAGATTCAACAGCAGCAGCTTGTAGCTGATTTGATATTGTTCAAGCTAAAAGAATTTGATGTGATATTCTAAATGAACTAGATGTCCAAGAACGGAGCCATGATAGATTGCCGAAGAAAGTTAGTGACTTTCAGCCACAAAAGGCACTGCTTTTTCTTTCACAGTCTGGGTAGAGATAGAGAATAAGAATGGATATCCAACAGCAGCGAACTTATAATGGCAGCATTAGTACTAACTAAGCAAAGTTTTAGAACGTTGAGGGAGAGACCAACTCCTTAAAGACATGAGGATTTTGTAGTTTACACAGATGCCTCAGGCATTGGTCTAGATTGTGTTTTGAAACAGAAGGATAAGGTTATATAGTCTATGCATCTCATCATGTGAGATCCCTCAACTTAGTCCTACATCTAATACCTACTAGGAGAAGATCCTGTTTATAAGTGGGAATGGGCTATAGATCTTTAACTTCCAGGGTACCCATTTTAAAGAAATGACTTAGCCCATTACGTTTGCACTTTAGGCTGGGTCGTTACAAATGGTATCAAAGCCGACCTGGTTCCGTGTTAGATGGTGGCCTGGATTAGAAACGTTAGCTAGGCTGCCGGTCACGGGCTAGAAAGGTCGTGGACTAGGGCTAGCAACGGCCCAAGAATAGGCATTTCAGGGATGAAATTCCCTAAGGTGGGTGGATTGTGAGATCCCTCAACTTAGTCCCACATATAATACCTACTGGGAGAAGATCCTGTTTATAAGTGGGAATGGACTATAGATCTTTAATTTCCGGGGTGCCCATTTTAAAGAAATGACTTAGCCCATTACGTTGCACTTTGGGCTGGGTCCATTCCATCATACCTCCTATTGGCCGATGGGTCCATTCCACCGTACCCCTTATTAGCCGATGGGTCCATTTTACCGTACCACTTATTATGTTGAGCCGATGGGTCCATTCCACCGTACCCCCTATTAGCCGATGGGTCTATTCCACCCTACCCCCTATTGGCCGATGGGTCCATTCCACCGTACCCCCTATTGGCCGATGGGTCCATTCCACCGTACCACTGTATTAGGTTGAGCCGATGGGTCCATTCCATCGTACCCCTATTGGCTGATATTTATTTATGGACTGTCCGTTCCATTCTGACATGTCCATTATTAGATTTTGAATAGTGCGGCTAAAAAAAATAGGGTTTCTTGAAACTAGTCAAATGTGAATTTCATATCTGCCATCTAATTTTCAACCATACAATATTTCAACACCCAAAGACCTATTGCAATTTATACCAAAAAGTTCCAGCAACTTAACAAGGTATTTCTAATGAATTTATGCGTTGTAACCATGCATGTAAGAGTTCTAATGGAAAAGAAACTAAGAAGAAGTATGAAATACTTACACCACAATGGAAAGGCACTGGAGAGGAGGCAAGAAGGAGTGGACTGCCTCTTCTCCCTAACCCCCTCCTCCTATATATATATGCTTCAACGAGTTCCTCAATTAAATTCTCACATCTATTCATGTATAGGTATTCCCTAGGTTCAACAAGTCCCTTCATTAAATTCTCTTACCCCATCATCCGTTCATGAATCAGAGTTTGGGTTGGGTTCGTCTTCCCTAATGCCAGAGTTTGGCCTTACGTCTTCTCTAAGGTTAGGGTTTGGCTTTACGTTGAACCGTGACCGGTCTACTTGATAACCAACCATATCCATTCATCGAAAATAATATTTCATAATACTTAGGTTCAAGTCTTGTAATAAAAATCATGGTTTTTACAATCTCCCCAACTTAGAAATATTTTGTCCCCAAAATATTATAATAGCAAGATGATAAGCATGATTAATTATATCTTCGGGATCTCAGGCTGCTCCTGTTGTTGCTTCAGGGGCAGACGACACTCATTTTGCAGGTGTCCCGTCCTTCTACAATTGTAGCACCGATGAGGCTCACTGCATAACCCTGAATGCATCTTGTTGCAATTTTTACATAGTCGATACAGAATCTCCTGAAACTTCCTTTTGCGGTCCCCATCGACATTCCATTATGTTAAAAAAATTTTTTTCTTCAATGATTACTTAGGTTTGTTAGTGAGTCCACTAATTCACTAATGACATACCCCATTGGAGAAAGATAAATATTGGACTCTTCAACAAGGTACTTGAGTCATAAGATGTGAGCTTTTGGGAAACCTTGCTCTGATACCACCTGTAACGACCCGGCCATTTTTAACAATATTGTGGGCCTTGTTGGCCAGGTGTTACCAATATAAAACTACTAAATGCTAAGTAATAAGTTATAAAATAATGGTTCCCTTAGTCTTAAACCATTTCCCGTAGCCACATTTATAACTCAAAACAAAATAAAAAGAAACCCCATTTATTACCCATTCTCCTAACCTGACTATCATATCATACTTTTATTCTACCTTATTTGAGCTGAATCAAACAATCTTGATTGGCCTACATACCCATGTCGGGATCAAGCTCGATGTAGTTCTATTGGCTGATGGGTTAGTCCACCGTCCCACTATAAAATATTGGGCCGATGGGTTAGTCTATCGTGCCCCCTTATTGGCCGATTGGTTCATTCTATCATACCCCATATTATGTGGGCCGATTGGTCCATTCCACCGTACCCCCTATTGGCTGATAGGTCCATTCCATCGTACCCCCTATTGGCTGATGGGTCCATTCCACCGTACCCCTTATTAGCCGATGGGTCCATTCCACCATACCACTTATTAGGTTGAGCCCATGGGTCCATTCCACCGTACCCCTATTGGCCGATGGTTCCATTCCACCGTATCACTTATTATGTTGAGCCCATGGGTCCATTCCACCGTACCCCCTATTGGCCGATGGGTCCATTCTACCGTACCACTGTATTAGGTTGAGCCGATGAGTCCATTCCACCATACCCCCTATTGGCCGATGGGTCCATTCCACCGTACCACTGTATTAGGTTGAGCCGATGAGTCCATTCCACCATACCCCCTATTGGCCGATGGGTCCATTCCACCGTACCACTGTATTAGGTTGAGTAGGAAGCTAGTTCGAGGCTCCGTAGGATTGGAAGCAGTGTCAGTGACTCTGTATGCTACAAGCCAAAGACAATTGATTAGAATTGATGGCACGATTGACTGTTCAGCTGAGTGTGCTTGAACAAAAATGGGTTGCATGCAAGAAAGATAAACTGTTGAGTCAATGACTCAAACAGAAACACACTAGGAATTGGCTAGTGATGCAAATGGATTAGTTAGACTAAGAGGTCGACTATTTATGCCAGATGTTTTAGAGTATCCCAGACTTCAAAGTATGATTCTTCACGAGGTTTACACTTCGCATGCAGGTGGAGTGAAGAAGTACCATGTTGTTCGGCAAACTTATTGGTGGCCAGGAATGAAGAGAAAGGTGTTGTACTACATAGTCGCCAGATGTTTGGCATGCCAGCAAGTGAAAGCCGAGCATGTATACCCAAGTGGCACACTACAACTAATGGAAACGTTAGAGTTGAAGTGGGAGAGCATAGCGTATGACTTTGTAGTCGATTTGTGTAGGACCTACCACTAGAAGGATGCAATATGGGTCAGTATATTGACTCACAAAGAGCGCACACTTCATACCAATAAGGATGGATTACCCACTGACCACTTTGGCCACATTATATAGAGATAAGACAGTACTGCTACATGGCGTGCCATGGGAGACCATATCGATAGGGATCTGAGGTTCACATCCCAATTTTGGAAGGCTTTCTAGATAGTTATGGGCATTGAGTCAAGATTTAGCACACAACCTTTCATCCTCAGATAGATGGGTAGACTAAGAGAACCATACACCAGAATATTTGCTTTGAACATGCATTCTATACTTCGGAGGAAGTTGGGAACAACATCTACCTCTAGTAGAGTTCTCATACAACAGTTATCACAACGCAATTGGAATGACACCATTTGAGGCACTATATACAGACCATGTCAATATCCAGTATGTTGGGTATAGGGCAGTGAACTAGTGGTAGTTGGGCCAGAAATGATCTAGCAAACACAAGAGGTAGTGATGTGAATCAAGATTAGATTGAAGTTAGCTCTGGATAGACAGAAAGGTTATTCCAATTAGCACAAACATGAGGTTCATTTCACATTAGGACATCATGTTCTCTAGAAAGTCACCCCAACTTAGGAAAACATGAGATCGGGATGCATGGGACACTCAGTCCAAAGTATATTGGACCATTTGAAGTGATCGAGGGCATTGGACAAGTGGCCTACAAGCTAGCATTGCCGCCTTATCTATCAACTGTACATAATGTATTCCACATTCAATTGCTGAAGGCATACCATCCAAACAATTCTCATGTCGTCAGTTTTAGAGAGATAGCGCTACAACCAGACCTGATAAATCTAAAGGATGCAGTCAAGATCATGAATCACTGAGTGAAAGTCCTGAGGAGGAAAGAAGTCCCACTAGTATAAGTGCAATGGACTCGACGAGGAATTGAGGAATCTACGTGGGAACGTGAAGACGAGATGAAGAAAAGATACTCGGAGTTATTCGAGCAATCAGCTTCATGACCAGGTACTATAGTTGAGATTTAGCATTTCAGATTAGTAAGGAATTTAAAATTTCCTTGGATAAAATTTCAAGGGTCGAATTTTTCTAATGAGGGAAGGTTATAAAACCCGCAACCTAAGTCAGGGTTTAGCATTAGTGAACCACTCGGTTCAGTAGTCAAGTCAGTTTCATAATATGTGTGCTGAGCTGAGGCCAGTCATGCTTTACAAGAGATGAGGGTCAAGTGTACCAGAATATATAATGATGATGTCATAAAAGCGATGAGAAATGAGTTATCAAAGTATATGACAGTATGCAATTTTTTTAATTTGATCGTAGAATTATTTTTAAGCAAAATTACATATTAGGACGCGTTATACAGTAGTTTGGGTGGGTTATTAATTATAAAACATCTCATTTTGACATTATGGAATGCATTATTTTTATGTTATTTTTCCATATTTTTCTTGACTTTTTTCAGAATTTATTAGGAGTTAGTCATTATTTTTGACCCGAGTCAGAGTTGTGTCAACTTTTATTTATGAGATTGCCTCCAAGACCTTCCCCATGAAACACCGCCCTCTCACCCCGATCATCTTCCGGCTGCCAGCCGACCTCCACAATGCACGGGCGCCACAAGCTCACACAGCACTCTCGATGCCATTTTGCCAGTCTCCCACCTCTTCATCGCTACCTTGTTGCCATCACCCTGCCCCCTTCGACCTAGACACCTTTCCCCCTACACCGAGCATCACCACTGAGACCGCCCAAGGGCCAATTGAACAAGCCGACGGACCCCGGCTGAACCACGGCAGTCGCCGGCAACCATTACCACAGCTATCGTCCTCACCATCATTATGGTTGTGTCGAGCTCGCCAAGCTGATACTGACCCAAAGCCCTAACCACCTCATCGTAAAAGCCATTAGAAAACTGTCGGAAACTGCTTGAAAATTGCCTAAAACTGCCAAAAAAATGGATTGATTGGAATTCTCCGGATATAGCCAGATTTTTGTCAAATTCATCCAGCCAAAGCTGATCAATTTCAGACACTGTGGGGTGCCGAATTTGAGTCCCGAACCGCATGATAAACCTTAGTCATCGCTGATTACCAACAACGCGAGGTATAATTAACTCTGACCTAATTATTTAAAATTAATAATTATTAGCATAGCATGTTAGGACTTGACTGATTGATGTGATGAAATGTGTTTGGTGTAAATAATAATGAATTTGCATGATTTGAGTGATATGAAATAAACGATGATGATCTAATTAGGTAGATTAACTTGAATTGTTAATTAACTATAATATAAATTAAGAAACCATGATGTGAATTGATGTGAATGCTTCGACATGAGTATGATCTTTAGGATGTGTGAATGCATCATTCAAATAGTGAGCACTAGCTTTTAGATTTGATGTGTAGGTATGGAGTAGGATGTAAAGACTGTGGGAAAATAATAATAAAATAATAATAATAATAATAATAATAATAATTAGAAGTGGACGTGGTCCGGAAACGACTGAACGCGGTCAGGGAAGGATCAGAACGCGGTCCGGGAAGGACCAAACGTGTTATATTCTCTACCCGGTTAATTATTTATACATTTTATAATTTACCAGGTTAAATAAAATATGGGTGTAGGGGTGTTTTCACATACCCTAGCTGTCATTTTTATTTTTATAAATTTTGAAAGAGGACGTCATTTTTGGTGTAGTCTTCCTCACCTTAGCCGCCTAGGTCTTCTCTTCCTTTCTAGTGCTTCTTCCTTGGTTGGGTATCCTTTCTATCTCCCTCTTCTTAATTTTCTTGCATGTATATTCTTTTTAATTGATAATAAGTTTGTTAATCATGTAACTTAAGTCTTAAATCAACAAGAAAGGAAAGAACTAAACTAAAAACTGGAATCCTGCCGATGGCCGAGTAGTCTAAAATTTTGGCAAGATGGGCAACCATAAAAACATTTGCAAGGCATTCCCTCACAACCCCGACGTCCTCTCTTGCTGCTGGGTAGAAGGGAGGGCTTGCCGTGTCCCTGGTTTCCAAGTGGTGGCGGAATTATAATTGTTTGTGGGCCGAGTTGCAAGGGGTGACGATGGTGATGGCAGATCCTCTGAAATAGATGCTTTAATGGAAGATTCAGAGGGCTAGACACTAGTTGTTGTTCGTCGACAGTATCATGGGTTCCATCACAGCAGTTCAGGCGGCCACAACAGTCCACAGCGGACGACCTTCTCGCCGGAATTCATGGCTGCGAAGTGCAGAAGTGGGGAGAACGATCATACTCCATGCAACGTCCAAAGGTAGCTGATCCTTACTGTTTTGTGGCCGGCCTGAGGTCGTGGAACATCTGAATTGGAGCAAGGTGCAAGAAAGGAGGGGTCTTGAGGCTGGGAGAAGAAGAACAGGCCTGGTTTGGTGCAGGACGGTCACCTTTGATAGCTGTTGTAAAACATGGACGTTGGGTTTCATCTTTGGCTGTTTTAATTCGTTGTTGATGCCTTGTTGGGATGTTTATATGGTTGTTCAATTAGGTTGCTGGGGAAGGCTGCATAGGGTTGAAGAAGAAGACGTCACAGACCTGTTTTTGGGTGCAAAGATGGAGTTTGGAGAAGGGACGTTGGGAAGAAGAATGACAGTTTTGTAAATATGGGTTGACTCGATACCAACTCGAGTTAAAAAATAATACTAACTCGTAATAAATCTTTAAAAATAATTATTTTAATGGGTTATGGGTAAAGTTACTAAACTAATTAATTATTAGACGAAATCGACATGGACATAAGTAATAAAAATATGGTAATGATAAAAGGTCGATAATAATCAGCGTACTATAAACGATTAAAGTAAATCGGAGGATTATAAGTAATTAATAAAATAAAGATTTTACCTTTCTATTAAAGTTAATATTAAGTAAATAATGTTATTATTTTAATAACGAGTCAGTAAGGTAGAAAATGGGTTATTAAACTAAAATCGTGTAAAAATCACAAGCGTCGAACCTAAATAGCATAATGAAATTAAATAAAGTTTGAAACTTTTATTGAGTAGAATAATTTAAAATAATTGTATAAATAATATTTTTGAATTAGAATAATACAAATTATTTTAAATAATTTAATCGTACAAGTTAATTAATTAAATTGCTATGAATAAGGATAGCGTTTAAAAATTATAACCGTAAACTAAATCATCAAGATCGTGGTTAAGTAATTATTATCTCAAAAAAATATACTAATAATAATAATTAAATACTTATTTATAAATTAATAATTACTTTATCATTAGTGAAGTGTGAATTATGATTTGGATAATAAATTTAAAATGTAAAGTAGGATTTAAATGGTTATATCACATGAATAATTTAATATTTAATATTGTTGAATTTTAATAGTGATATATATATTAGTAATTTAGTTGCATGCATTTCTACTCGAATAAAATTATACTTATGTATAATTTTATGTTCTCGTTTAGATTAGGATCGTTGGTCATAGCTGCGAGTTCACATACGAACTATCCAGGTCCGTATAATTATTTGAAATGTTGTATTTTCCCTTATTAGCAATCCTGGTCGGCCTGAGCCTAGATTCGACCACCATGCACCGAGTACAACCAGGGTCAAGGAATTAACTCAGTCCAACACAGGGCCGCACCCTTAAAATTACTATGTTGGAGTCTTGGTCGACTTGAGTATCTGACCACCATGCGCTTGGACGCAACACCCTCTGAGAGATTAAACACCTGTCTACATGCCGAAAGGGGCAACATGGCGCAATGGTGCAATGCCGTGGGCCGCGTAGCGTGTGTGCACATGCATGGAATGGTAGCTGGATGGGGTGGCCACCCCTCCGAGCATATAACGAGCTCGGCATAGGCTCATAACAACTAAAAGACTCTTGAATTGATAATGGGTATTTTATTGACTTATTTCATTTAATTATGCGGCTTAGTGGTTTTATTACTAACGCAGAATTGCCTCCGCAGCTGAACAGCTTCGGACTGAAGAATAAAAGTGACCCAGGTTTAGTGAATTGATAATAAAATTTGACTTCCTTATTATTCTCTTGTGTTATAATTGTGGTTATGGGAAACGGTCCGAGATTGTGAGACGGTTATTTTATATTTTAGAAACATGCTTTATTTTTATGATTTATATGATTTATACACTGTCAGACCTAATTGCTGTATTAATATTCATGTTCTGGAATATTATCGTTACATCTATTACATATTTTTAAGTAACACTGGGCCGGTTCGGGCGGGTCGTTACATAGGAGCTCGCCGCCTAGGCGCATGGACATGATTGGAGTTTCTACCAAGTCTGTTTAGGACTCTCTTTTGGTTTGAATTTTTCACTCTATCGTGATTGGATTTGACACGTAAGTAGACCTATCGGTGGTGGATTTATCGTATCCCACTCGACACAGGCCAGTTAGTCGTACGAATTTCAGGATTAATGACCCTTGAAGATGAAATCCCTGGAGTTTGTTTTAGAAAACTCAGATCTAGATCATGATGCCTGCGGGCCTGTATATTATAATCCCTAACTAGACATATATTTATATAATTTTCTCGGTTTTCCAGTGAGACATATGACAAGGGAAAGTCAAGTCACATTCACTGCAAGTGGTTGCACGAGCCAGTCAAAGTAGGCTCTGGATTGGTGAGTGGGCCGTTTTATTCCTGGGGGATCCTGACAACTCCACCTTTGAGTTCCTGAAACTTAGAGAAGTGGAGAGGATTACGGGTGCTACAATGCAGCTCATGTCTAGACTTGTAGATTCAAGGAGTACTAAAGGCATCTCTTTAAGGTACTTTGCCTTTGTGCTCAGGGCCAAGAGTGATACGAAGGATGTAGACAGTTTTACGATAATTGATTATCCCACGCAAGAGATAGTTTTAAAATATCGAGGCATCTTACAAGTCTGAATGGGATGCTATCAAGCTGAGGCTAACGACTCCTGATTAGTGCCCTTATGGGTGATTCTAATGAAGAAGTATATGATTGATTTCATTTAACAGGAGAGTCACTTCTCCTATACTAGTTTGATTATTAATTATTTTTGGACCAGTAATATTCGTTACTAACATTTTCGTATTATATATTTTTGGACCCGAATTATTAAGCCTTGTAGGAACCACGGAGGAGGAGCAATGCAACTTGCTCACATGTACCTACCCAGAATGAGTGAGATTGTGATGTGATGAACTACTGTGAATAATGTGGATAAAATGGTATGATGTTTTATTGCTAGAAATGTTGTGTGAATTTATTGAAATGGTCTATGTGATAGCATTATGAATAAACTGAACAAGATAAGCGAATGGGGTTGAGACCCTACGCAACAAGATAAAGATGATTATAATGTGAATGCTATGTGAGCGACATGATGTTTTAGCATCGTTTTACATTTTTACCATTATGTATATATATTATTTATTGTTGACAATGTAATCTCTATTGCACTTTTAGGGGAGACTTTGTCCATTTTGTTTTAAAATTCGTTATTTTTTGAACTTTTAATAAGTTTGTGTTGTTTTGAATATGGTTGGTATATTATAGCATTCATTTAGAACCATTTTAAAACCTAAACATCTCATCCATGCATTGAATGTTTGCATCACCATCTTGAGATGTTGAGGGTGGATTCAGGTCGGCTTTATCGAATTAAGTAGATTAGCGAACAGTCCGGTCGCATTTCCAATTTGGTTCGCGGGTGAGCCAAATTGGGGTGTTACAACATGCTACCTAAATTACTAAACATGGTATAACACTTGATAAACTGATGAACTTGATCTGCTAATTAATACTACTCATGTGACTTAGTCACAAGCCTTTGTAGATAAATTTAATTAGCACATAATCATGAAAATATTACTGAGTTAATTACACATATGACTTACACATAAGTCTTGGTAAGTTAACTTAAATACATAGTTCAATACCGCACATGGGTGGCATGAACAAACATAAAACATGAAAACTAAACTACTTGTTAGTCTTGGCACATAAGTAGCTCCTAAGAGTTATTGCACCTTAGGTCAATCTTAGGAGAAGCTGTAGCCACCACAAAACCCATCTAATAACATAAATAAATACCACTAGTGATCACTAGCACCATTGAGATAGGAGCCATTGAATTAAATAATGAATTAAATAAAACTACCTGAAAATATGTTGTTAAGTCTAGGCCTTATGCTTCAACTTAACACTTGAAAATTATAAGTTGAACTCGATACTTATGCAACCATAATAACTTGATTACTCGATAACATGTTGTAGTATACCACTATAATTACCATAATAACTTGATTACTCGATAAGATGTTGTAGTTATAACACTAAAATTACCATAATAACTTGATTACTCGATTAGACGTTGTAGTTATAATAATATAACTCTGTATCACAAATCAGGCTAGCTTACTTGTCCACATCCTATGCCATGATGTGAACAAGATGATGTCATACAATGTGCTAACAACACTATTAACAATCATAGAACATCATATAATATAACTATTAATAAACATAGCAAACATGAAAATGAACAATTAGGTTTAGGGTACAAGCGCTAAGGTGCCAGACCTTAGTGTTCCAGCATTGAGCACCTGTGTGCACTTTATTTTAATGAGTGCTATGACATCCAATACTGAGTGGGTGACTGTCATGGCATTGAGGTCCGAACCTGATTTTAATATGAGTGGGTTCAATGGCATCCAACACATAGAGAATGAGTGGCATTGAGGGTATGTGAACTCACATTAAGCGAGTGCCACAAGGCCGGCAGCCCCAACGTTGGGCGCTGCAGCATTGAGGATTGTCTTCCTCAACATGTTGTATGTAGCACTGCGATGCAGCAACTAGGGTTTCACTTTTAAATTTGTTATCTTCTCCATTTTTAATCTGATTTTTATCAAATAAAAGCAAAATTTTAATGTTCTCAAAAAATCAAATCATGGGCTATATAGCAGGTTTTTAATTTAACTTGATATACCCTACTTTTTCAAGATATTTATTTTAAGAAAACACACTTTTTGAGAGTAAATTATTACACAATATGTTATATCTTGATTAATTATTCTAGATCATTTGCAAATTAAAAGAATTACTTGTGAAACTTATTTATAGCATATTTAATTATAATTTAACATATAATGCATCAATTTCATCGATTGTATCATCATGTAAAAATATAGAACACGCAAGAAAATATGTAAATAACGTGGAAAAGCATGGCATGACATGGAATGATGTAACGATCCGGCCATTTGTCACAACATTGTGGGCCTAGCTGGCCAGGTGTTACTCACAATTAAGCAAATATGACTAACATTTTTATTTAACCAAAACATATATAAGATCCCACAGTCTTAGACCGTTTCCTAGTAGCCACACTTATTTCTCAAATAAATAATAAAAGGAGTCCTCATATTTATTTTGCACCATGCCCTGGTTGTCAATCACCTACTTTCGTATCTGCACCCCTGCGGAGGCAATTCTGCGTTAGTGATTACAACACTAAGTAGTATAATAAATAAAACAAATCAAGTACATTCTACTATTTCCTTATGTTTATTTTAATATGCGGTGGAGCGATTCCGCTATACTCCAAAACAATGCGGAGGTGATATCCGCTGTGATCCGCACACCCCGGCCGTAGCCTTTTTGTGGGGAGGCTACCACTACCGTCTCCAGTGCCAGTGCCTCGCACACCCTGGCCGTAGCCTTTTTGTGGGGAAGCTACCACTGCACTCAGGTGATTGCTACGCCCTGTTTGTGGGGAAGCACTCACTACCAATTCTATTACCAGTCCCTCACACACCCCGGCCGTAGCCTTTTTATGGGGAGGCTATCACTGCACTCCGGTGCCAGTGCCTTGTACACCCCAGCCGTAGCCTATTTATGGGGAGGCTATCACTGCACTCAGGTGATTGCTATGCCCCGTTTGTGGGGAAGCTCTCACTACCAACTCTAGTGCCAGAGCCTCACACACCCCGGCCGTAGCCTTTTTATTAGGGGGCTATTACTGCACTCCAGTGTCAGGCCTTGCACACCCCGGCCCAAGCCTATTTATAGGGAGGCTATCACTACACTCCAGTGTGATGGAGGAATCGCTGTGCCTCACTAACCCCGGCCGTAGCCTTTTAATAGGGCGGCTATCACTACTCCAAAACAATGTCGATGCATTACAATCCCGGTAATCGCTGCACTATGTTCTGAATCACAGAACTGGTATTATCTAAAGCCTACACAAGTCCCTATATTGCCTTCAAAATTTGGCCAAACACAAACTCCATGTTCGTGTCCGACTGTGCAGCTTGGCTCGACTTCCTTCGAATGCCTGCCATCTAAAATTTATTCTGTTATGGTTGATTAAAATTTTTTTTCAATGATTACTTCGGTTTATTAGTGAGTCCACTAATTCCCTAATGACATACCCCATTTGAGAAAGATAAATATTAGACTCTTCAACAAGGTACTTGAGTAACAAGATGTGAGCTTTTGGAAAACCAGGCTCTGATACCACCTGTAATGACCCGGCCATTTGTCACAATATTGTGGGCTTAGCTGGCCAGGTGTTACTCACAATTAAGAAAATATAACTAACATTTTTATTTAACAAAAACATACATAAGATCCCACAATCTTAGACCGTTTCCCACTAGCCACACTTATTTCTCAAATAAATAATAAAAGGAGTCCTCATATTTATTTTGCTCTATACCCTGGGTTTCAATCACCTACTTTCGTATATGCACACCTGCGGAGGCAATTCCGCGTTAGTAATTACAACACTAAGTAGTATAACAGATAAAACAAATCAAGTACATTCCACTATTTCCTTATGTTTATTTTAATATGCGGTAGAGCGATTCCGCTATACTCCAAAACAATGCGAAAGAGGTACCCACTGTGATCCGCACACCCCGGCCATAGCCCTTTTGTGGGGAGGCTACCACTACCGTCTCCAGTACCAGTGCCTCGTACACCTGCGGAGGCAATTCCGCATTAGTAATTACAACACTAAGTAGTATAATAGATAAAACAAATCAAGTACATTCCACTATTTCCTTATGTTTATTTTAATATGCGGTGGAGCGATTTCGCTATACTCCAAAACAATGCGAAGGAGATATCCGCTGTGATCTGCACACCCCGGCCATGGCCCTTTTGTGGGGAGGCTACCACTGCCGTCTCTAGTACCAGTGCCTCGTACACCCCGGCCGTAGCCTTTTTATGGGGAAGCTATCACTACACTCTGGTGATTGCTACGCCCCGTTTGTGGGGAAGCTCTCACTACCAATTCTAGTGCCAGTGCCTCACACACCCCGGCTGTAGCCTTTTTATGGGAGGCTATCACTGCACTCAGATGATTGTTATGCCCCGTTTGTAGGGAAGCTCTCAGTACCAACTCTAGTGTCACTGCCTCACACACCACGTTCGTAGCCTTTTTATGAGGCGGCTATCACTTCACTCTTGTGCTAGTGCCTTGCACATCCCAGCCGTAGCCTTTTTATGGGGAGGCTATCACTGCACTCTAGTGCGATGGAGGAATCGTTGTGTCTCACTCACCCCGACCGTAACCTTTTTATGGGACGGCTATCACTACTCTAAAGCAATGTCGATGCATTACACAATTTACGCACATAATATGACCCAGTGTCGGACTGAGTGAATTCTTTGACCCCGGTTGCACTCGGTGCATGGTGGTTGAATCTGGGCTCAGGCCGACCTAGGATAGCAATAAGGAAAGTATGATGTTCTACCTATTATACGTACCTGACTTACGATTTTGTCTGACTGTGACCCGTGAACCCTAATCTGAATGAGGGCATAAAATTATACATTAGTATAATTTTATTTTGCATGAACCTACATGCAACTTGCATGACTAATACACTATTAATTTTAAATGATGTAATTAGTTCATGTTAGTCTTCATTCCTTATTAAATTTTCAGCAATTCTAATGATAATTAGTTATTAATTATCAATATCCAAATCCCCATTATCTAATTGATAATTTAATTATTATCATGTCCATTTACAAAACAACTAAACAATCGACAAGAACCCTATGCATAAGACACTGGAGATCTAGTAACTTAGCAGGGCGTCTTCAACAAACCTTGCCTTTCACCGGAAATCGGTGGCGACGGTTGTTCGGAATTCGGAAGATAACCAAAAATAGAGGACGGCAGCAAAACAGAGGCGACAACAGTGGGTGAAGAAATCTGGTCGTCCTGGGTGGCGACAGGTTTCAATCTGGCCGGGGAAGGTCAATAGGTAGTCAAGGTGACCACCCAATTGAGGCGGTGAGGCTCACTGGTGGTGGAATCGACGTTGCGAGCTCACTGCTAGGCAAGTGATGCAGGTGTTGCCGCAACTGGACGGCGGGTGGAGTTGGCCGAGGCTACACCGCAACGGCATGGCAGGGCTGGGCGGCGATGATTGATGGCGGCTAGAGACAATCACCTACGGTGGTTGGAGGGTGGGGCTGTGGTCAGGAACAGGGGATGGCGCCGGGGAAGAAGACGAAGAAGAAAATTACCTTAGGTGGTAAACTAGTAAATAATGCTTAAGTTGATGCAGCTGGAGTTAAATAATAATACCAACTCGTAAATAACACCTGACTTGATACCGACTCGAGTTAAAATTTGTGAGATCCCTCAACTTAGTCCCACATCTAATACCTACTGGGAGAAGATCCTGTTTATAAGTGGGAATGGACTAGAGATCTTTAACTTCCGGGGTACCCATTTTAAAGAAATGACTTAGCCCATTACGTTGCACTTTGGGCTGGGTCGTTAAAAATGGTATCAGGGCCGACCTGGTTCCGTGTTAGATGGTGGGCAGGATTAGAAACGTTGGCTAGGCTGCCGGTCACAAGCCAGAAAGGACGTGGGCTGGGGCTAGCAACAGGCCAAGAATATGCATTTCGGGGACGAAATTTCCTAAGGTGGGTGGATTGTGAGATCCCTCAACTTAGTCCCACATCTAATACCTACTAGGAGAAGATCCTGTTTATAAGTGGGAATGGACTAGATATCTTTAACTTCCGGGGTACCCATTTTAAAGAAATGACTTAGCCCATTACGTTGCACTTTGGGATGGGTCGTTACAAATGGTATCAGGGCCGACCTGGTTCCGTGTTAGATGGTGGGCTAGATTAGAAACGTTGGCTAGGCTGCCGGTCACAGGCTAGAAAGGACGTGGGCTGGGGCTAGCAACAGGCCAAGAATATATATTTCGGGGACAAAATTTCCTAAGGTGGGTGGATTGTGAGATCCTTCAACTTAGTCCCACATCTAATACCTACTGGGAGAAGATCCTGTTTATAAGTGGGAATGGACTAGAGATCTTTAACTTCCGGGGTACCCATTTTAAAGAAATGACTTAGCCCATTACGTTGCACTTTGGGTTGGGTCGTTAAAAAAATAATACGAATACGTAATAAATCTTTAAAAATAATTATTTTAATGGGTTATTAAACTATAGTCAGGTAGCAATCACTAGCATCGAACCTAAATAAAATAATGAAAATAAATAAACTTTGAAACTTTATTAAGTCGAATAAATTAAAATAATTGTATTAATAATATTTTTGAATAATACAAAATTATTTTAAATAATTTAATCAAACAACTTAATTAATTAAATTGCTATAAATAATAGTAGCGATTAAAAATTATAACCGTAAACTAAATAATCAAGATCGGGGTTAAGTAATTATCATCTTAAAGAAAAATTAAATACATGTTTATTATTAATAATTATTTTATCAATTGTTAGGTATTAATTATGATTTAGATAATTAATTTAAAATGTAAAGTTAGACTTAAATGATTATATCAAATGAATAATTAATTATCTCAATAGATTTGTTGAGAATTTCATATTTAATTGTAACGACCCGCCATTTTTCATGATAATATTGTGGGCCTAACTGGCTAGGTGTTACTCAAAATTAAAGCAATTATGTCAAACATTATTAGAAATCATAACTTATAATAAAATCCCACAGTCTTGGACCGTTTCCCAGCAGCCACACTTATTCCTCAATTAAATAACAAAAAGGAGTCCTTATATTACTTTGCTCCATGCTCTAGTTGTCAATCATCTAATCTCGGATCTGCACACCTGCGGAGGTAATTCCGCGTTAGTGATTACAACACAAAGTAGTATAATAGATAAAACAAACAAGTACATTCCACCATTTTCATATATTTATTTTAATATGCGGTGGAGCGATTCCGCTATACTCCAAAACAATGCGGAGGAGGTGTCCGCTGTGATCCGCACACCCCAGCCGTAGCCTTTTTATGGGGAGGCTACCACTACCGTCTCCAGTGCCAGTGCCTCGCACACCCTGGCCGTAGCCTTTTTGTGAGGTAGCTATCACTGCACTCGGGTGATTGCTATGCCCCGTTTGTGGGGAAGCTCTCACTACCAATTCTAGTGTCAGTGCCTCGCACACCCCGGCCGTAGCCGTTTTATAGGGAGGCTATCACTGCACTCCAGTGCCAATGCCTTGCACACCCCGGCCGTAGCCTTTTTGTGGGGCGGCTATCACTGCACTCAGGTGATCGCTATGCCCCGTTTGTGGGGAAGCTCTCACTGCCAACTCTAGTGTCAGTGCCTCACACACCCCGGCCGTAGCCGTTTTATGGGGCGGCTCACCACCGGCCGTAGCCTTTTTATGGGGCGGCAATCACTGCACTATAGTGCGATTGAGGACTCATTGTGCGTCACTCACCCCGGGCGTAGCCTTTTTATGGGGCGGCTATCACTACTCCAAAACAATATCGATGCATTACAAGATTCACACACATAACACGACCCAGTGTCGGACTGAGTCAATTCTTTAACCCCGGTTGCACTTCGTGCATGGTGGTCGAATCTGGGCTCAGGCCGACCTAGGCTACTAAAAAGGAAAATACGATGTTCTACCTATTATACGTACCTGACTTGCGGGTTCGTCCGACTGTAATCCGCTAACCCTAATATGAACGGGGCATAAAATTATACATTAGTATAATTTCACTCGCGTCGAAAATGCATGCAAGTAAATATTTAATATATGCCACATTAATTAATTTATTTAATTCGATAAGGTTCAACACTTCTTTATTTAATTAATTATGCTATCGCGTAATTTCTACGCGATTATCTTTTATTGATCCATTATTTTACTTTACGAATTTATTATAAGAATAATCGTTTTATTTATCAAATATAACTTTTATATGATAAAGGTGAAGTCTCTATTAAATATTCCTCATAACCCTTCAATTTAAGTTAATTGCTTTTAATCAGCCGATTAATTAATTAGCGTTTATCATGATCGAAATTTATTAATTTCATGTAATAATTTATAAATTTATTATTTTGACCACTTAACTCATATTCCTTTAAATTAATTATTTAAATGATTTTAACACGAGTTGGTATTATTATTATGATTTTCAACTCAACCCATATCGAGTCAACCCGAAATTATAAAACTGCCATTCTTCTTCTTCTTCTTCTTCCCGTCACCATTCTTCTCTTCACCCAAAACCAGCACCAAGCTCTTCTCTTTCGAGCAAAATCTAGATCCTATCCTTCACCCATTGTCTCCCTTTCCTAGCAACCAAATTAGTAGCAACAATCAAAGGGCGACTGCACCACCACAGCGACGAACCAGCAGCCATGGCGACTCAGACGTGGCCGGCAGCACCGCCCCACGCGTCCCCTTCTTCCCGCACAACAACCCACGCCCAGAAAACACTACCCTAGATATCACTACAACATGAGTAAGGACGTTGATGCAGCAACTGATTAGCAAAAGATTATGACTTGTTGCTGTAATTAATCACAAACACACAAGAATTGCTGCACGGCAGCAACTTATGTTCGTGGGTGAATTCCTGGTTCTAATCCAGTTACGTCCTCCTTTTTTCTTGTTGATTTCAGGTCTTAGTTTCCATGATTATCTTGTATTATAATCTTTGATCATATGTATGCATGCAAACTAAGAAGAAGAGAGGAAGAAACTTACCAAAACAATGGGGAAGCCGGCGTTTGTCCAAGGAGCTTATGTGCATGACGCCCCCCTCCTTCTCCTTATAAAATGAAAGAAGGCCTAGGGTTTATGAAAACACACTTCGTTGCCGGGTAAATGGGTAAGTGATACGGTTCACTTTACTAGTTTAAATCGGTTAAATGGTATGGTTTACTTAACTGGGTAAAAATACTTAACCGGTTAACTAATACTTTCCACTTGACCGGGTAATTGATAATTAACCGGGTAGCGGGTAAATAATTTAAATAAATTCATGGATACCAACGTTCGATCCCACCGCGTCGAATATATACATATATATATATATTATATATTTATTTATTTTTTCCGGGTCTTTACATTAATAATTTTGAATTGTTATATGTTATGTTGTCAAAAATTTTAATATATATATTAGACATATAGCTGCATGCATTCTTACTCGAATAAAATTATACTTATGTATAATTTTATGTTCTCGTTCAGATTGGGATCATTGGTCGCAGCTGCGAGTTCGAAATATCTAGGTTCGTATAAATATCTGAAATATTGTATTTTCCCAAACTTG
Organism: Piper betle; assembly: GCA_033002965.1. Classification (NCBI taxonomy): domain Eukaryota; kingdom Viridiplantae; phylum Streptophyta; class Magnoliopsida; order Piperales; family Piperaceae; genus Piper; species Piper betle. The sequence goes on along the minus strand of JAURVB010010415.1, from coordinate 1,607 downwards.
TATAGTTATTTAAAATGTTGTATTTTTCCAAACTAGTATAATTAGTTTAAATGTTGTATTTTCCCAAATTGGTAGCCTGTGTCGGTACTAATCTCAGAATGAGCTGGGAGACGATTTTTAATCTCAGAATAATGGGAGACAATTTCTAATCTCAAAATGAACTGAGAGACAATGACTAATCTTAGAATGACCTTGGAGACCACCTAATCTCAGAATGAGCTACGAGACAATTTTTAATCTCAGAATGAACTAGGAGATAGACTAATCTCAGAATGACCTTGGAGACCACCTAATCTTAAAATGAGCTGGGAGATGATTTCAAATCTCAGAATGAATTGGGAGACAATGACTAATCTCAGATTGACCTGGGAGACCACCTAATCTCAAAATGAACTAGGAGAAAATTTCTAATCTCAGAATGAGCTGGGAGATAATGTCTAATCTCAGAATGACCTGGGAGACTACCTAATCTCAGAATGACTAGGAGATAATTTTTAATCTCAGAATGAGCTGGGAGATGACTTTTACGAATCTCAGAATCATTTTTAATCTCAGAATGAGCTGGGAGATGACTTTTACGAATCTCAGAATCACCTGAGAGATAAATTACTAATCTCGGAATGACCTGAGAGATAATTCCTAAAAGACTTGTGAAATGATAATAAAAAACAGGTGAAATGATAATAGGGATTATATTAACTTGTTTCATCTAATTATGCGGCTTAGTGGTTTTATTACTAATGCGGAATTGCCTCCGCAGGTAAGCAGCTGTGGACTGAAGAATAGAAGTGTGGTTTCAAATGAACTTATGTTTCAAATGACAATGTATGAAATAATTATCCTATAGTCTTGGACCGTTTCCCATAGCCACATTTATAACACAAGAAAAGTAAAAAGAGAAGTCCGCTCATTATCTGTTCACTACCCAAGTTGGTAGAAGAACCATCCTGTCGTCTCTTAGTCTTTAGTTCCAGCTGCTAACCTGCAGAGCCAATTCTGTGTTAGTGATTAACCACTAAGCCGTATAATTAAACAAAACAAGTCCATAAAACTCCCTATCATTATCTAAAATAATGGCTTTTGTGACCATTCCAACATGTCCATTTTTAACTAATGGTTTAGTCCACCATGTCCATTAGTTCGCTGATGGGTCAGTCCATCATGTCCATTACTTGCTGGTGAGTCCAATCTGCCATGTCCGTTACCGACTGGTGAGTCCAATCCACCATGTCCATTAGTTGGCTGATGGGTCAGTCCACCATATCCGTAATTGGTTGGTGAGTCCAATCCACCATGTCTAATTTATTGGCTAATGGGTCAGTCCATTATGTCCATTACTGGCTGGCGAGTCTAATCCGCCATGTTCATTCGGCTGGTGAGTCCAATCCACCATGTCCATTAGTTAGCTAATGGGCCAGTCCACCATGTCCATCTATTGGCTGATGGGTCAGTCCACCATGTCCGTAATTGGCTAGCGAGTCCAATCCGCTATGTCCAATTTATTTGCTGATGGGTCAGTCCATCATGTCCATTACCGGCTGGCGAGTCCAATCCGCCGTGTCTGTGTAACGACCCGCCATTTTTCATGATATTGTGGGCCTAACTAG